>UXGC01000141.1:0-98745 GCA_900480045.1 Eurytoma adleriae
GTGCCTCGGGAGATAAAAAAGAATGCCTCAGATCACATGTTTGTCACCCTCGCCTTCGGCTCGGGTGACAATTTACACGTGAACTGGGACCATTCTTTTATTATCTCCCTAGGTGCATAATATACTATAAGTCACAGAAATATTTTTCAAATACCCGGTTTCATCCGACGACTGACACACTACATTTAATTAATTTATTCAATGATTAATTTCAATAAGCATATTATTAATAATTCGCATGTACATTTGCAGTGAATATTGTAATGAGGTTGCAACTGGTGGGGTAGATTTATTAGGGATCGAGGGTAATGTATTAGGAGATATTTACATAAATTAACGCGAATTTCAACGGTTGGATAACGCAACGAATACATAGGAATAAAATTGATCGACAAACTGAATTATTTAACACAAAATTATGCCCATCGAACGGCGCGAATTAATTCTGCTTCAATTATAATCGAGGCTCTGCTGGTACATTACTGTATTCCGATATCTACTTTCGCCTCGACCCATCGTATAATGAACGGATTCCAATGAATAAGCGATGGTAATGTTATAAAAATCAATATAAAATTCAATACTGTTTGTACACACTCGGGGGATACACATTGTATAACAAGATACTAACTACAGGTAGACGTTCATACGAGAATCGATTTAAAAAAAAATATAGAGGAAAATACGAAATCGGGATTCTGGCCGATTCGAGAGAGAAACGCGGTCGGATGAGCGATTCGGGAATGAGCGCTGATGTGAATGAGGAATGCTACAATACGTGAGCTACGATAATCGTGGTTGGCCTCAATGGAAGGATCGATAAAATCGATGAGACTAAGAGTAAAGATGGAACAGCAGGGGTACGTTTAAACGCATACTCTGATGTACGATGGTTTAAATACGTCGATGATACAAATGAGGAAAGGGGGTGGAGGTACATCGAGAGAAATGAGCACACAAATTTCTGGTGATATACATATGTAACTGATAATCAATATCGAGATACGTAAAAAAGGGCGCACAAACAAAACGGATGTATAAAAAATCAACTATTGAGGTATAACAATGTGTACAGGTCTAGAAAAAAGAAAAACAGAAAACTGCTCTGATTTAAGAGAGAGATTAATAGGTACCTTAACGACGCTTTAGATATTCATTCGAAACTCCAGAAAAACAGGCTGCACCCATAATCATTAAAATGTTACTTATCAGAATAAGATATAAGATACGGAATTTAATATACATATTTATGGAAGGCAAAAGACCTAATCTCTAGTAGATATGTTTTACTTGAACACTTTTTCATTCTCATGGTGTCGAAGAGGGAATAAAGTGGACTACGTACCTTGTGATCACCCATACAGGTACATGGTCCTATGATGCCGTAATCGATGGCGTTCGGAGTTGATATCTAGAGTTTAAGAAAGGATATGAGCATCATTTTTTAAGTTATTTGTTAAAAAGATTATTAAAAGTACACATTACATCGTTGGTTGAACAGAAGAGGCTATAAGTTTTTGATTGCAGAAAGTAACATTTTCTTTCTTCAATTACAAAACTAATTAGCACCTTTGTTAAACTAATAGCGAAGTAGATTCTTTCTGTTCAACCCTCGACATATATTCAAAAATAATATTAATAAAGAATTATTCAATTAAATATTTCAGTTGTATGAAAATGATTTATATCAGGTACTTTTCGCTCCGCTCATGTTGTATTCATTAAGAAGAAAAGTAAACAGCCATCCTTTGTCTTTATAAGTCTGGCATTTTGCCCAAATACGGTTTGAACGAATATCTAACCGTTGCAATTAAGCGTTAAATAAGACCCATAAAAAGGTTTGAAAATTTCATTCAAATTATCTCCAGATCACTAAATTTTCTGCTTTATGATGATATGTATTTTTAATTTTCCCAAATTATATCTATTTAAGAATTTAGCAATTTTTGGCGAAGCTTGGTAGACAATAAAGACTGAAACCCGCGATTAGCAAACCAATGAAAAAATGAAATTTATTTTGAAGCACAAAAATTAACGGTACGAAGGAAACACAATTATCACCACAGCAAAAAACATTCGACGAAACTTACGTCTTTGACTAGTGACTTTGCAGTGGGACTCAGCAGCACCCGATCGCACCAGGCCGGCACTCGAGTTTGCATGTAATTTGTGCCCTCGTTGACGTTCTCCTCGAAGGGGTAGCTCGGCACGAACTGTATCGGGAACTCAAACAGCCGACCCTCGAAGTCGCCCAACTCCTTGTCGAATTCCCGCAGCTGTCGATAAACCGTTAGTTTAACACGTATCACTATTAATCCACACGATCTGTACATCTACAGGCTAATTTTAAAACAAGCCTTAAATGTGAACAATCGATTTTCCAGCCGTTACTCATTGAAATATACTTTCAAGGTTCGCTTTCATTTTTTACTCCGGCTGTACGCCGCTTGAAATTGAAAAATCGCGCCAAACGCTTCATTAACTTTGGAACTCGTACAAATGCATTAAGCTTATCGCAGCTGCGCTCGGTGATGTAAAACTCCTTTACATATTAGCCGGCGATTACGTCACGTCACTGTCAGTTATCTCAAGAGCAGCTTTTACAATCGCCAGCGAAAGAGGCTTATATCTCCAGCGGGCGAAGAAAAACAAAAAGCGGCGATAAAGTCTCCCGGTAAAAGCGAAAAAAATCGATCGCTCGGAGAGACTCACCCAGGCGCCGCTGTTCTGCACGAAAACCTGCTGGTGTTCGTGATGGGAAAACTCCTTCTTGCCGAGGGTCAGAATAAGATCGTCGCTCTCGTTGCGGAACTGCAGCTTCGAAAGGCTGCCCTTGTTCGACTGCTTGCTTTCGCGCGTGTCCGCTGTCAGTTTCTGGAGAAGAAAATCGAGTTTGTTAGCCGTCGTCGTCGCGCTCGCCAGCGAGCGTCTTACCTTGATGACACCAGCGGTGTCCGTTCTGAAGTTGAAGTCCCCGAAAAGGAAGTAGGGCGCGTTCGCGAAGTTGTCGTTATGAAACCTGTCCAGCGTGTGCTCCAGGGCTCTCCGCCGCGTCTTGCTGTACACCGACGGAAACTGGAATAAACCATAATTTTCTTTTTTTTCTTTCTTTGCGAAGAAAAAATTTCTAGAATTGGGCAGCGGCCCCGAACACTCACTGTTTCCATGGCAATGAAATTACTGGCATCGTGAAAGAGATGAATGTTAATGAGATCAAATACTGTGCCCCTGACGCTCCACCGTGTCCTGAGGAAGCCCTTTCTGGACCACTTGCACTCGGGGAAAAAGTCCTGCGGGAATTTCGCCTTCTCTTTGGTCGTCACGGCTTCGATGTTGCCCGAGTGAATTTCGCGTCCATTCACTGGTACAAATGTTCCCTCTGTAATTATTATTTTATCAATTAAAACTTCTTCAATTGTAGCAACTTATCTATATCCTGGGTTTATGTTCTATCTTTTTATATATTTTTTGGAGATTCTTTTTATTTTGTAGAAGAGATTTCAGGAATTTTTTTATAAATTTTTTAATTAAGTGGTTTTACACTTAATTTTAACTATCTTAGCTAGAATAGTAAAATATCTAGGGTAAGCTGTGTTTGATGTTATACTTAAGTTGGATTGTTCCATTAAGAAGTAACTGTTATTACTTTAGAAAACCAATATCTAAATTGGATGATGAGCATTTATTCGCTTTAAGTACAATTAACGTATTTAACAAGATCACTTATTTTGCTTTTAATTTTGGAATTAATTTTGGAAGATTAATATTAGTTTCTTGCAAAATATAGAATCCGCTGAATAATTTCAATACTAACACAATTTGAGTTAATTCTGTCTAAATAACTAATTATTTTTCTTTATTCTTTATCTGAATTTTCCCTACATTATTTATACCGCAAGGCTTCGATCAGAAGTCTGATTTTTATTCTAAATTTTTGTTAACTTTGGTCTAAAGCAACAAAACTATAATTAACGATCTAAAGTAGATCAGAGCAAATTCAAACTCTATAAATCACGTTCAAAAAGCATGTATTCATCGAAAATTCAAAAGTAGAATTAGTAACAAACTAATTAGGCCGCAAGCTTACCTTTAAAGTCCCACAGCAGTACATCCTTTAAAGTTTCGTGCGCGAAATATAAATTCCCAAGTGCCTGAAATATGAAACGATGCAATTTAATTTCGTGCTGCGCTGTTATTCAATTGTACTAGATTGTAATTTCAATTCTCATTTTGCATGCCAACTTATTATCGTGCGATTCCCAAGTACATTTTAATCGGATTAATGCGCTGCTAAAAAGGCATCGCTTTTCAATTTTAACGAGAATATCAAATGATATCCCGTCTGCTCGGTCGCTTTAAATAAAGAAATTGCGTACCGTAAAGTGTTCTGCTGACGAGAAATCCTCATCAAGGAAGACTCTGACCTTGTCAAAAAGACGCAGCTCCTCCGAGGACATTAATAATCTGAAATTAGATGTGATAATTAGTATTTTAAATTCAATATTTTTTCAACTAATGCCTGTATATCAAATGTATACATAAAATATGACATTACATAAATAGACACTGCGCTTAGCTTTCAAACTATTTTATTTTAGTAATATATTAAGGGTGAAAAATTTATTAGCGAAAATAATGGAATATTAAAAAAAGTCTAATGACTGTGCTTATAATAAATTTTTCAATAAAAATCTTGTTACTAATTCAATTTAAACTGCCGGCGCACACTATCGATAATCCCCAAGTGCACGCGAGCTTACTAAAAGCAGTATCGAAGAAAATTGCTCGACACTTTATCAGGCGGCGAAAAATTATCGAAAGGCGTATCGCATTAGCCAATTTCTTTTTTTCTCGAACCCTTTATCGCTCGTTAATTAATTAAACAGCGATGTCCTCGTGGTGCGAGGTCGACCTCGCCGCGGATTACACCTACTTTTTGCCTCGAATAGCCGCGAGATCGACTCTTTGAAGTAGCTCGCTCAACTGTTGTAGCGGCACGCGTGATTATTATATATCTATTTTTAATCGCGCGCCTCTACACCGTATCTCTCTCTCTCTTTTTCTCTCTCTCTCTCTCCTCTCCCTTTCTTTCTTTCGCCTTCGCTTCCCCGGCGCTACGGCATTAATACCGCGCCGCTCTAAGTATATACGTGCCATCGCACATCACCGGAGATGAATTAACGCTAGCCTCGATTTAATCAGTATAAAAAAGAACCAAGAGGGCAATTTATATAGCTGATTTACCGAAAGACGCGAGAAATACGCAATACAAAACGCGGCTTTGTCCTACTAGGTGTATTATGTTAAGATTCGATGGAAAAAAATTGTTTGCCCCTTTTCTTCGCTTGTTGTGAATCGTACGTCGTTTGGGTTTTTCTTCCTTATTTATTGATGACGCTTTTGATGCTTTTAACTAGGCTGTGCTGCCAAATCGTTAATCGTTAACGGCGACTGAATATGCGACGGTTTAAAGAGGAAGTTCGCAGTCGGTCCGTCTGCAAAATTACCTAAAATTAAAATCTCGGTCACTAATCAATTAATCACAACAAGCGACCTCTCGCTCTCAATTTCCCACGACCTAGTCCTTTTAAACATTTAATCGAAACTACCTAATTCTACTTTACCTTTTAATTTATACATAGATTCTTTTACCCCAACGACAGAATGGTATTCTTAGAGATACACAATGAATAAACGTAGAAATCAGAGCAAAGAAATAGAAAATGTATTTAAATGTAAGAAGATTACCCTGATATCCTCTTAACCCCTTAATACCTAGAATATCCGCTTAGCGGAGCAACTTTTCAAAGAGACTATAAGTGAACATACACTTAATCTTTATTCGATATAGCCGATGATTTTGTGTACCTTCACATTGAAATTTGTTTTCGTGCATTTAAAGATGCCTCCTGGAAGGTGTAAGAAATAATATTTACAGAGAACAAATATTTCTGTATTATATCGACACGCAGTTTCGGACAATTTAATTGTTTAAAAACAAATTGTTGATACTGTAAATAGCTTATAATCTTGCTTGCTAATTAATTGCTGGTAATTAAAAAAAATTTCTTCAAAAAACGATAGTCTGCACAATGTAATCTCCTGATGAAGGAAAACCAATATATATGTACTGCACGTAACTTTTCTACGTTTTGCCGGTAATTTAAATTTTTCATTTTATTATTATAATTATAAAACAGAAAATAACGACCAATGCACGGAAAAAATGGTTCGATAAAAATTACTCTAATATTTTGCAAAAATTTACTATGCGTTTAGTAATTATTATAAGATAAATTGATGACCTATTTGATAAAAGTTACTGCTTTTTTTGAGTAATTTTTTACGACGTGAAGTAATTATTTACTGATCTCAAGATTGCTATCCTCATATAACAGTAACGTAGTTCTCGCTGTATGCAAAACCGCATTCTGAAAATAATAAAAAAGAATTGCTTGAAACATCAATCAGAAAATTCACGGACCAAACTTAATAAACTGCAATTGTTGCACAGTTCGTCGATCCCTCGAGTAAAGCAAATAAAAAAAAAAAATCCGCTCAAAAAAAAGAAAAAAAAAGAAATGCAACAACGTCAATCGAGCGTTTAAGCGTCGCTTCGCCCGTGACGCGGGACGGTTAAATGAATTTGGACACCCTCACGTAACGCGCGTCCCTCTCGCTTTTTCTCTCGCGCTCGCGCGCGCCGGTGCATAATGGTTGCGCGTTATCGTCGGGGCCGCCGCTTTTGTTTGGTCCCGAAGCGGTCGACCGCCGCAAATTAAATTAGCTCAAGGAGAAGATGGAGAGTCTGCGCACGCGGGAGTGTGAGCCGCGGGTGGAAATAATGTGATTATTAAAGAGACCGGCTTCGCCGCCTTCCCCTCGCCGGCGTTTAATGCCGCGGCGAAGAGGCGCGCGAGGCTCGTACTTTTTTATCGAACCCCCGCGGCGCGCAGTCGAGTTTCCGCCGGGCAGCCTCTTAATGACCGGCCTTATCACTTTTGCTAAGTGGATAAAAAAAAAGTATAGAGTGGATAATGGAGTTACCTCACGAAATCCTCGACGTGCCTCATGCTCTCCGCGTAGTTTTTTCCACCCACTTCCTGGCAATGTAGAGCGATGAACTTCGGATCGAGGCGCGATACGGTCTGGGGAATAACGCCGATAAAAAAGGCGAGTAATTAATTAAAATGAAAGGCTCGTTGCGAAGTGCGCATGTGTGCTTCATTTTTTTTCTTTCTCCGACTTTTCGACTCACCGATAAGAACTCTTCCGTCCATATTTTCAGCATCACGCTCGGCTGAAACAAAAGAGTAATATCTTTTTATTTTGTCATTTTTTAATGACAGCGATTACTTCTTTTAATTAATGTAATTATTCGGATCGCATTTACGGAATTATTTCTGAGATAATTAATTCCTATTACGTTTGACCTGCCGTTCAAACGTTAACGGAACGACCGCGAGCTTGCGGTCAACCATCGCATTTATAGGAAATTGTATAACAAAATTGTATTCATCCTTGTATCCATTTACAAATTATCGAGAAAATCATCTCTAAATACTTTTAAGGTGCAAATAATAGAGGTAAATTCCTTTTTCTTTCCGTGAATTCAATACGATCTCACGAGAGTCGTTAAACCTGTAGTCGTTTTATAAGATAGTATATGTTCTTGTCAATTTTTTGTGCTTAAAATCTTCATTTATCGACATTTTTAGGAATAAACGTGAAACGCGGAAATGTCTTACCTCCTCGAAGATGCTGCCGACGTTGGCGGTGACTAGTAGGAACGGGACGCCGGCTGATGACATTTTTGATGCGTTTCTTTTGCGCGTTTCCGTTCACGGAGTCAAACGCAGGGGAACTAAAGAGGAAAAAAGAAATTTCGATGAAAATATAAACAAATATTAAAATTAAATTAATCGTATTTGAAATTTTCTTCGGTTATTTATAAAAATTATACGCAGATGGTAATACAGTTGAATAAATAAAAGATTACTATATATAGTTCGATCAATCGATCCGAATTTTATACGGAGATTTTGAAGTTTTTTTTTTTAAAGTACACGATGAAATTCCATAAAAAAAACTTGTTTGGTTTAACAAATCGAACCTTTAATGGAAACTCAATTGATAGTTCCAATCGTTATGCACCAGGAGACCACCGTTGCGAGTAACGATAAAAAACAATAATATTATGAATGAAAATTTTCATTTAAAATTATAATTTTATTATGTCGTTATTTTAAATTCAAATCACGTGCCCGTGAACATCCATAAATCAATCCGCAATGAGTAAATCGATTATGCGACGTTGATCAGGAACCCGACCGGTTAAACTGTTATCACATAACGGAAGTTAATGAAGTCTCGGGAAAGGGATGTTCGCCTTTCACCTACCTGTAGGTTAACTTACTAATCACTCTGTGACGGTAAAGGAAAACGATCGGTGCACAAGAATAAAGACGTTAAGCTTCCAAAATGAAAGTACGAACGAAACTGACACTGTCAGTTAGAGCGCAAAGAGGGCAGCAACTTTAAAAAAGATTTAAATCACCTTACTTGGAGAGAAAGTTAAAAAAAACTGTTAAAAATTGACGTTTTGCCAGATTTTATCTGAAAACTGTCTTTGCAGAAATAAGAAATTCCAAGCTTCTTTAATTAAGCTTTGTTGCTAACAATCGATATTATTTTTTCGTGAAGTAATTATTAAGCAATTTCTTTAAAACTTTACGGTAGAAGCCTTTTAAAAATGTTGACATTGCAATAGAGACGAGTAAAAACGCTGCACCTGATATTTTTGCGAAAATTTCGAGAGACACTTCTTTTCTTATCTTTTTTCGGGACAAATGTGTCATCTTAAGATCCGGGAAAGTTCCGGGTGTAGTTTGAAAACTTCGCCTATAGCTAGAGGCAACTCCGCAAACACGAGAGATACAAAACAATGAAAAGTTACGCTCATTATACGAACAACTGTTTTCTTGCAAGCCTATACACACTTCCAGTACGACAATGTCTCACGATAATTTCGAATTAAGTAAGCATGACTATAGATAAAAAAAATTTCAAAACTACAACCGCCAAGTCTCGTTACTAAAGTTTTCTTTACACACTTACGAACTTAAAATTCGCGCGCTCGAAGCTTATTATCACACCGAGTTAAAAAGAAAAGCTCCACCTCCTAGCGATCGGTACTTTCGAAAAAACTCGGTGAAAACGATCGATCGAAATCGAGGAGAAACGAGTAAAATCAAATCGTACAATAGGTACGCAAAACAACCTTGAAAAGAAAGCTCCGAGATCCGCGCTATCGGTTAGACGGCGTGCGCGCAAGTGCAAAGCGAGCTTGAACTTAGGGCCCGTGCCCGGAGGCACGCACGCACGCTCGCGCGCGCGCGCCTTATCAGATACACGCGCTGCTTCTCTCATTAATCGAGCGCCGATGCGTCGGCGAGGGCGCGCTGTAAATATATCCCGCGCGCGAGCCACGCCTACCGTAGACGTCAATAGGCAGTGCCGTAGCACGTGCTCCCCGCGCCCGCGGCGCTCCCCTTGCATGCACGCCGCGTGCATTTGGGCGGCTTTTGGGCGAGCTTGCGAGCTTCTCCCCCCGTCAGCTGATTAGCCGACAGCGCCGCCCGCGAAGCCCTCTTTTATCGATCGATCGATTGCTCCTCTCCGTCGCGCCGCGGGGCGGAACAATCGAAACGCGAGCTTTTTGTTTTGGTGCGCTCGCATTGTACCCGTCAAGCTCACGCGGAAGTGCCTAGCGGAAAGCGGCGAGGTACGATGTTTGCAAAGAATAATCTTGACGCCGCTGCTTTCTCGCGCTTCCCAAGCTTACGCGGTCTAATTGCATTTCCTCGCGGTGCTTTGATCTCTTTTTACGCTGCACCTCTCGAGTCGGAGGAAGTAATTTACTATTTGGCTTTATAAACAGACGGTTTTGTTGGGAGCTCGTATAGGAGGAAACGATTGGAAAGTTCGCGTGGAGAGGAAACTGGGATTGGATGTTTAACTAACTCGGCCGTTTAAAAAAGCGCACGCATTTTTATGTATCCATTTTTTATGGATACAGAACTAATAAAAGATTTAATTAACTAGTGACGTAAAAAATTATTGGTTTAACGGTTTTCATGCACTTCGCTTTTTCCAGCATTGCAAGTGTATATTTACCGGAACGAAAACTTCCAGAAATTGTGGAGTATTTCAAACAATGATGGCAAACTTTTGAACAATTCGTTTACCGCTGAAACTTTTTTCAACGAAAAAAAAAACACCAGAGAAAGCTTATCAGCGGGAGATTCGAAGTTGAATTGAATAAAAAAAATAAATGAACTCGAAGTGCGAATCTATTTCGAGTGTTAAAAAAACCGTTGAAAATAAATGTGCATGTAAATAAACGAAGTGCGCGGGCCGCTGCAGAAAATGCTAATTTATTATTCAAGTGGAATATTAGCCAACTTTCTAACGACCTCTTAGCGTCTATTTAAAAAGAAGAGCGTTCCACTGCAGATGGCCAATTATAACCGTAACTGTATGGTTGTTGCAATTTGGCTCGCACATAACTCATCGGATATAAGAGTTACTCCGAAGGCGAAAAGCATAATCGACTCCTTCATTTCCCCGCGTTAAGTAATATTCACGTATGGTTTCTGAAGAACTACTACCGTTGACGTTCGTAGAATCGAACCAAAAATCAGAAAATCACTTTGCATATCAATAATAACATTGAAGTTAGTACATACATTAACAAGTAATAATAAATTCAAATTTAAATATGTAAATAAATAATAAATCGTTCCTGTATAAACAAAAGTAATAATGGATTATACGGTAGTATAAATAGTTTTCATTCGTAAACAAAAAAATCGAAAAATCTGTAACTGTCGTAAGCAGAATAAAACAAACACTCGATTACCAAGAAAATTGAGCGTTATATTATTATTATGTTTTGGTACTCAAGGTGGACATTGGCGAAAAAAAGCTTTCGGCCTGACTTACAGTCTGCGCGTGTAGGTATACAGCGTCGAGGGTCGGCCTGGCATTCGCTGGTCGTCGCACGCCGGGTAAAATAACCGCGCCGCGGGTGCACACACACGCACGGGGAGGCTGCTCGGTCGGCGCTCAGCAGCCCGAGGAGAGGAAGGTCGCGCGGAGGAGGCGCATCGTCGCCGAGGCGGCTCTCGTGTGCTGCTGCGGTGACGGTGGTGTGCACGCGGCGCGACGACTGCGCGGGGACTGGCGGGGGCGACGCTTTTCGGTTGGCGCGACCCTGCCCCGGCGCGGCGCGCGCGCACGCGCCGGCGCGTCGGCCGCTCGTGCGCGCGCCGCGGCGCCTCAACCATCGCCTCTACGTGTGTACACACCGCAAGGACGAAAATGCCGAAGCGGACCCCGTGAACCGCCCCTCTCTATCTCTCTCTCTTTCTGGGTGTGATAAGGAAACGCCGGAGCGGGTGCAGTGCTCACCACGGGGCCTCTTCGCCGGCGGTAGGGGCGCGCCTCCGCCCTGGGAAGGATCCCCTCGCAGGTACGTGTACGTGAGACTCGGTGGGTGCTGGCTTCCTCTCGGATGCGGGCGGCTAGGTGCTGCTGCGCGCGGGTAATACGGCCCGCAAGGGCTTCGCTCGTCGATAAAGCCCGAAGCGCACCTCGCGCGCAAGCTCGGGACGGGAGGTGCCGGAGAGAGCTGCCATCCCTACCTCTCTCGCTCTTTTTCGCGCTTTTTTCCCGATGTTTCTTTTTTTGTTTACGGCCGTGCGCCCTCGCTTTTGCTTTTCGGATTGCGCCGGGGCGTTTTAGTTCGTTAAGGGCTTTACAAACTTGCTCCTTTTCATCGAGTTAAAGGAACGATTAGTGCGGGCTTTTGAAAAGTTTACTTCTCTAACGTGCGCAGCAATTTGCTTGCTTGTCTGTGGGCAGCTGCGTTTACGTAATTAAAAAGTGAGAAATTGAGTGGGAACTTTGATAATTTAGAGGGTGATTTTGTTCGTTCTCAGTTTGTAACGAGTTTTATGTAGGAACGGTTTTCTAGACCAAGTTTATTTTCTTACCTTTTTTTATTTTTGTAGGTGCTTCTACAGTTATTGACTATGGACGTATTCGGCGATCTTATTCAAAGTGTTTGCACTCTCCACGAATGTTAAAACAGTTCACTGATTAGCAAGTCTAAAAGGAACGAAAGAAAGTAATTCGTAGATAAGTGCACTTGAACTTTGCTATTATGCCGCTTGCAGTGGATCCCGAAGAAATAGAGGCTCGAATGAACAAAAATGAATAAAGTGCGGTAACTGAGCATTGCTTTGATCTTTTATCGAAACGTTTACTTTTCAAAACAATGTGTATTCAGTTAATGAGTTTTTTTATAAAAGCTACTAATTCGTATATGTTCAGATATCGTAATTAAAAGTTTTGGCAGGTGGTTTTACTATAGGATTTGCTCGTTTTCTCGGATGATTTATGACGCGTTTCATATAATCAGTTCGTCGCTCTAAATTGAATTCTCTTATTTTCAAACACTTAGTTCACACTTTTTTTGATTAGATAAGAAATTGGAACAATACAATTACGCTGCCCACGGTAAAATTAGAAAAAATAAAAATTAAAAAAATTTTTTAGATAAAGAATAGATACTGTTTTTAATTTGATATGGCACAGTAGTGATAAATAGGATATATATAAATAAAAAAAATTATGACGTACGGTATATACTTGATAAAAATTAACAAAAAATTGTAGTATGTCACACTATTTGTTATTTTTTAAAAATAAGATGGAGGTAATATATACATGTGTCTATTTTACTGGGCAATTTTTATTTTTATTTAATAATTAAACAATTAACGTATTTTTCTAAAGTATAAATTAAAACAATTTTTGAAGTCACCTTGTGTTATACAAAAATAATATTCTACTTATTTTTTAAACACCAGATTCGAAACTAAAAACTATGATTACAATTGATTTTCACAAAATTATTTTATGGATAAAAAACTTAAGGATAATTATTGCTTAGGTTGCGAATTTAAAAAAAAATTCTCTTATAAACGCATACTCTGTAAGTGCAGAAAAAAAGGAAGGCGGAAATTTCTGAATTCTTAATTTTTTTCGCTGCGGGAGACGCGGAGAAGGCGCGCGACGCGGCACACAAATTGCGTCAATCGCGTCTCATCTGTCAGCTTACGACGCGAAAATCCTCTTTTTTCGCGCGTACACAGAAGCGCAAGCGGCGCGCGAATCTCCGCGTCTCTTGCCCTCGTTTCAACTCTCTTCCTTTTTGCAATTTTTTTCGCCCGATATAGTCGTCACTCGCCGAGGCGGCCCATTGTTTAGCCTCGAAAAAGCAGATTATTCTTTTTCTCTCGGAGGACAATTTACTCTACCCGGGGAAACGGTAAATCATAAAAGTTGTAGAATTAAGAAGATAAAAGTGTACGAAGCGTGTTTTGCAAGTATCACGAAAAAAAGAGGATTTTTTTTACTGCTCCTCGCTGTTTGCTCCGATTATCACGTCACGATGAAGAGACAAAGTCGTAAAGTACTACTCTTATATAGGATTCCGGAAAAAACGCGACCTCGTTATATTTTCTCTTCATTTCTTTCTCGGTGCTTCTCTTTCGTCTTTCGGCCTGACAAGATTTACCTTGTGAAAAATTTACAGGGTGTCTTTATCTTGAGGGAAGATGTGTGCTCAACCATTCTTTTTCGCTTGTTCTAAAAAATGTTTTCTTTCATAAAAAAAAGAACGAAAACACGCGGATAGTTATTAGGTCGACATTTAATTAAGAAGCTCGAGAGATAAAAAAACTAAATAAAGTCCAATTAATCTCGAAATAGTCCTTGGAAAGTTTTGCGATGAAGTAATCTATTAATTACACCGGTGCTCGTTCCAAAATATTTTAGCGAATTAATTACCATATTTAAAATTCGCCTACTATAAAGTTAAAGGAAAACTTATTATAGAATACTTATTTTTTTTAAATTTAATCTAAAAGTATAACTTTTTAAAATTATTTAACTATAATTATTAATATGTTTTTAAAAGAATCTATAAATGTTATGTATTTTTTTCTAAATATGCAACTGCACTCATATTTCGTTAGTCTTAGTTTAATTCTTTTATTTTATATTTTGTAAATTTTTCTTTTCACTTTATAAAAGACTCTCGGTCCATTTGATAAATAAATAAAATAATAAATAATAAATAAAAAGATACTGAAGATTCGATCGCTTCCTTTTAAAAATATGTTTTTATTGTATTTTTCTAATGATTCTTAACTATTTTCAGATCCATTAAAATGTTGCAAGTAGCGGCTCTGTTTCTGCTACACTTGATAAGCATCGGATGCGCTACTGACATAAACATTTATTCGATGCGAGTATTCGCCATCCCTGTCGTGCCTCAGTATTTCAACTGGACATCCGATGGTACGATACGTTCACTTTCTACGTCACACTTCCTCTTCGATTTCAATAAAATATTGACATTATTAAAGTTAAAATAAAATAAATTCATGAATTCCAGGGGGAAGAAACGAGTACCGGTACGAAGCTTCTTTGATCGACTCGCCCGATTTGCCGCCATGGATACACTACACTTACAGCAAGCGAACACACCGTGGCTACCTGTACGGAGTAGCCCCGAGGGACCAATCAAACTTCATGGTATCGCAATCGAGTAAAATGAAAAAAGTGATACAATATCGACAGAGCGATTTTTTTTCACGCACTTGCAATTGATCCCCAGCTGCAGATCGTGGCTCTGAACAAGAGGACCTACGAGACGAGGGAGAAAGTTTTGGAGGTGATCGTGTCGGAGAACGACAGCATCTCCAAATACCAGGTTCAGTTAAAGGTCGATAACTGGAACGTCGAGGACATGTTCGATCGCAATCGCACCGAGGCCCTCTTTGACGTCTTCAGGTATACAATTGGCCTTTAAACGTTCGACGGCTAATCAAACAAGGCGCGGGGCGCGCCTACCCGCACAACATTTTAATGTCTCTACGTTTAGCGGAGATAAAAATAATGCGATTTTAATAGCGTAGCGATTAGACTTATCTCGCAATGTTAACACGCGTAATATCGCTCCATTATTTATTAACTGGCTCTCAATGATTTGTTGTCCATTCAGGCCTTCGCTGACGTACTTGCCGAGCTAATTACAGTGCTTTTAACGTAAACCGCTCGAGCGAGGCACAACAAGCTTATGTGGTTCGAAGCGCGCGCGTTTTTTTTTTATCACTCGATTCGTTTGGCACTCGTAGGATTTCCTGCTACTGGTTAAGCGAATTCTCGGAACTTGTTAAACTTTGCAGCGCGATTTTATGATAATATCGCTTCTTCGGAAAAAATGTGTTTTATAAAGAAAACAAAATCTGTACCTTGTTTTTGTCGCGTGCACATATATGTAGATTTATACACCTGAGAGTATTAATCTTTATCCAAGTTTCAGTAGATGTAGCTATAACTACTAGTTCCTATAATTACTAGTTACTGTGATTGATTAAGTACTGTCATAATAAAAACTAGTGTTTGGGGAGATTCAATAGTCAAAACTTTTAAAAGGCATTTTTGTATTCACAGAAGACTTTAGAGACTCAGTTATGCTGTATCTGTGTGAACAGGTTTACATTTCAATCTTCGTACTTTTTCACTGTGGCCTTACTATAGGATGATTCCGTTTTAAGTAATATGTTTTAAGTATTTTATAATTTACTTATACAAAACTCTTTATACAAAAAGAGCAATAATATCAGGATGGAGAGAACATTTTAATAATAAAAGTTTTCCTCACTTTTTACAAAAATTTCTATGTTCTGAAAGTAAGAGATCTACTTGGTAAAAAATTTTAATTTTTGCGAAAAATTATTAACTAAATATTAGAAAATTCTCTCCATGTTTATTATGTGCGGAAATAAACAACTATAAGTACCTTTTAAAGAAGTTAATACACTTAAACTAATGCAAACATCATTCCGCAGGCAAAACATTTGGAGAAACGCAACAGATCTGCAACTAACGTTTCTAGCGCCAGCCGTGGAATTAGGGGCACGCTATCCTCTCAAACCCGGCGGTGAAATAGGGTAAGCACTTTGAAAAAGTTCGCTCCCTCCTACAAGCTCATCGCACCCACTTTGCAGCGAAGGTAAACTTCCAGCTACTCAAACAAACACCACGCCGCGTGGATAAAAAATCCAAACTGGCGATGTGTATACGCAGAAACAAAAAAAAAGCACGATGTCAGGGTTTGTCCCCGTCGCGTGCACTATCGCACTGACGTTAATGCCCGGCGATCGTCCGAGCACAGCGGAAAAGAACAGCGGTGACGCTGGCCGCGCGCGCACGTTTATTTATTTCTCGCGGTGTCTTTCACACCTACGGTTGCGCGCGGGGCTCGAGGCGTCGCGGAACTAACTCGATTCGCGAAAATGCCTCTTAGAGGTCTGCGCGAAAAACTGGCGAATTATTACCGATGCGTCGGCGAAACGCATTACATCGATGACGCTCGGAATTTTGACGTCACGAGATACCGAAGTTGAGGGAAACATCATCTATAATTAACGATATCTCCGATGTCTGAGGTCGCATTGCAGGCCTATCTACTTCGCTCGGTGATTTGTGTATTTTCAGGAGAGAGGAAGAATTTTAATATTTAAGAAAATTAACCCTTCAAGGCGTAAATTAAAATCCCACCAGTTGCGATATTTAAAAATATTTTTTGTTAAAATTGGAATCTTCAGTTTTTTGCTGAAATTCTTTTGGAGATTGTGCTAAACATTTTACAAAGTATTAAGATTTACTGCAAACGCAGCCTACTCATCAAATATCCTAAAACGTATTGTACACTAATTATAGATTTTTTTACTAAAAATATGACATAAATGGAATTTCCAGTGAAATGCTTTAAGTATATTTAGAATCGCACCAAATTAAAAAGCATTACTTTTATACACAAAAGTATGCGTAATCTCAAACCCAATGCATCGATCGGTCTTACCGTACCGCGCCGTTTCCACTGCCGCCCTTTCGATACCCTCCGCTCCTTCATTCTCGAGTTGCGTTCGCGTCCGCGCGCAACTAATTAAATCGCGCCAATTAAAAAAATTATCGCGATAAACAAATTTTTTGCCGGAAACACGAGCGAGCGCGCATAGGTGCAAAGGCACACCGGGCATCGCCGCGTCAAAACACTTTGCGTCACGGAATCCGCGTCGCCGAGAAAAGTGGAATCCCCGCGGGGGCACACATCGCGGCGATTATCCCGCGCTCCGGCTCGTTTGCCGAGGCGCGTCACGTAGAAGGCACACAAGAAAGCTTACCGGGCGCGCCGGCGGGCCAAGTCCGCGCGCTGAGCGAGGACCCGGAGTCCCGTCCGTCCAGTTCCCCTCCTCCCGCCTCCTCCTGCTGGCCGCCCTCTCAGATCGTCATCGCGCCGGGGCCCCGCGCGCGGCGGCTACCGCAGCTCCGTCACACACTGCACGGCACACGTGCGCGCACACTCACGGCTAAGTGCCGACTGGCGGCCCGCCGAGCGCGCTACACGTCGCACCGCCCGTATATGCGTGAGTCCGCGCTGTGTGTATACATATATTCGCGTCGCCGCCGCCGCTGCTCTTTCTCGCGGCGCTTATAAGCCGCGACGACCGCGAGCGAGAGTCTCCGTTTTCAAAACGACTTTTAATTCTAGCCTCTCCTTTGTCGCTTCCTACTACTGGACAGATTCGCGCTACGTTCTACTTCTTACGTGGAGAGACGTGGATGTCACCGAGTAGTGCGTGGACTTTTGGGAAATGCAGGTTTATTTTGTATGCGTGTACATAAATTGCAGGTAGAAATTAAATGGGGTATTGGAAGATGAGAAAGATGTTGAATTGTTCATAGTGATGTAAACGCGTGTAATGTTGTAAAAGCTGTATACAGACGTGCGACAGCAGAAGTTATCGCTTATTATCTTGGGTGTCCCGAGGCGTAGATAAGAAAAATGCAGTTTTTTTTATGTAACTAGAAATTAAGTCGAGTATTTTTAAACCTGAAAAAAATGTTAAATTATTAACGTCGATGTTAACGCGTGTACTATTGGATTTCCTATAATGACAGCAGTTTACCAATTACGAGTATTTGCTTGAATTTACAAAAAGTGGAAAAGTGGAGTTACCGTTAAATTAATGTAAGCACGTCAAGACCCTATAAATGTAGTCTCTAATTGCGCAGGTTGCTGCAGGGAGGCCCTATTCTATATTTTCAAGTACTCATGTCGGTTCTGACTTTTGTTTCACAACTTTATTCAAATTTAGAAGCAACGACCACTTGCAACTCTTCATGCCAACATGATTCTGTCAATCTGAAATCTAACAAAAAAAAATAGGTTTACATACTATAAAACATACTTAAAAAATATTATGTGTATGCGCAGGTTTATAAAATATTATCTACAAAAAAATGGTAGAGAAATTTAAAAAAAAAGCGAACGAGTCAAGTTCAACGCTCTTAAAATCCGCGATGAATAGGCGAAAAGCCGACGGTCAGCGCGCGCAGTGTATCGGCTCGGCTCGAACCGTACCGTTAGCGCGTCGTATATCTCGCTATCTCCTTCGGCGCACTCTCCTTATCGTGGCCGTCTGGGCGATCGGGCAGCGGCATTTCCGCGCGACCGCGCCGCGGCGCACGTAGATATACTTACCTATACGTAAGTGCGTGTGTGCACGGACCGCGCGGCCCCCGGCGGCTGATAAAACCCGCGGGCGCGCAGATAAAACGAGCCGCGCGCACAAGGAGGAGGCCACCCACTGCCGCCGGCTGTTAATTTATGCGCCGAACGCTCGTTGCTACCTGCGCGCCCGCTTCACCGACGGCAGCTCTGATTTACGCCGAGTGCGGGAAGAAAGGAACGGACGTCGTGCACGATGCGCTCGCAATTACGCGACGCGTGTGCACACGCGTGCCTCCTTTTGTTTCAGCGCGACGACTCTTGATTTACCGCCGAGCGAGATAGTAGCGCGATGAGGAGGTCGCGGTATAAACTTGAAAATTTTATTGTACGCGACGCAAAAAGGTACACTTTTTCTGGAAACTCCGGAGTGGGTATTTAAATGAGGCGCGCTCCATTACTTCGCGCGAGTCCAACAAGTGGGAGATGCATTAAGTGCGAATGGATTTTTGGAGCTCGAGCAAGCCGGGCATAAATTACCCTTCGACGATGTTTCTTTCAGTTTCGCTGTCAAAAGGCTCGAGAGAGCGGGAAGAGCCGCTGCAGACGCGCTCTTGTTTCCTTTGGGCGGGTGGGGGTCTATGACGCACGCGGCCGGTGGCCGCCAAACGCGCCGAGAAAAAGCGCGACTGTCAGGGATATAGGGATCTCTCTCTCTCTTCTCCTTCATCCGGCTCTCATAGCTCGATCTCCGCTCGGTGTCATTTTCAAAAAGCCTCATGGGTTTCTTTATTCACGCCGTGCTTTATACGATTCGGCGCGACTGAATCGTTAAATTTTGAATAATAAATTATTTCGTTTCGACGATCGGCAACGGTGAATAAGTACTCGTCGCGATTGACTCAGTAGAAATTCAACTGCGTCATTAATAAAAGCATTAATCACGGGGAAATATCTGTGGCTTTCCTGGTAAATAAGGTACAACTTTATTTTTTACGAAAATTCAACAGGTTACCAATGTTCTGGTCAGAACACAACCGCACGTTCATTTTTAAAGATCAATCTAATTGAGTAGATATACAACATACAAATGAATTTTTTATTTGTTCTCGAAAAAAGTACTTAATTAAGTTTGTTCGCGACGAAATCGCTTATAAATTTCAAAGTCGAATATCTGGAACCATAAAATGTGGAGTATTTCCCTATTACCGGAAGGCCATAGACATATATGTATATGATCCAACGTCGACTGCTAATAAAGTGGCGATACTTTTGCTTTCGCTCGGCGGTATAAAATTTTTCTTTCGCCAGACGGGAAGTCTATATCCTTTTAAAACTTGTTTTCCAGGACTGTACTGCGACTCGGGAGCTCGATACCGTTCTCCAACGATCTGCTGAACCTCGAGAAGGAGATCGAGCCGACCACGAAGAAATTCACGTCCTGCCACTTCAAGAAAGTGTCCTTCGACCGATTCTTCCGCGGCTTCGAATTCGACTGGTGCTACTTCCGACTGGTACGGTATATACACTGTGCAAAGTAAAAATAACATTTTCTCGATAAACTTCTGATTTTACACTGCAAAAGAAATGCTCTAGTTTCAAGGAACTATTGAACGGTGCTCCACGAAAAGTATTTTCTTAAAATAAAATATTGCGCTTGGATTTAAAAAGATATCGATTAGCTTCCGTACACGAAAAGGATTTTCCCGTATCAATTACGGAGAAAAAATTTAATCGTGAGATGGTTTTTCACCGTGGGAATTTTGTTACGGGAAGTAACCGCAATTTTTGCGAGGTTTTCAAAATTAAGTTACAGTTCTGTAAAATTTACAACGCAATACTTATGCCAATTTTACAGGAACATTCTCTCCGTTACAGTATTTCATTTAGAATCGAACAAAATAAGTTTTTATTCCAAGAAAAAGCGATATTATTACATATGTTTCTTGAAACTAATAGTTTCTTTCAGTGTTCATTGTACGCTACATGTAATTATTAAACGCGACAAATAAATATTTAATATAAATATAGCATTTGGACAAAATAAAAAACATCTGTATTTGAAAAAAAATAACAGGAGTACAACGACACTCAGCAGGAGATCTCGCGGCGAAATGAATCGAGCGTGGTGCTGGAGCGCTCGGATTGGCGCTGGTCGCAGCCGCAGCGATCGGCGACGCCGACGCGCAGCTACCGCAAGGAGCTCTTCACCAGCGTCTTCGTCTCGGGCCTGCTGCTCGTCGTCGTCGTCAGCTTTTTAAGCGCCGCACTCTGCCTCCATCACGACGGCCTGTAAGTGCCCGGCACCCCCTCCACCCGCGCCAAAAAAAGGAGCACGTCGACTGCGGCTGCATCTCTGTATACCGCACGAAACCGATCGATCGAGTTTCGCAGGCCGATGCGATACCTTTCTCGGCGCGTGTCCTGATCGGCGATCAGCTGGCCGCTGACCGTGTAAGGTGCAAAGGAAAAACGAGAGGCGACACGGGAGTCGCTATATGTACAACCGGTTGGCCGATCGCACCGGGGGCGTATACACTCTCCATTCACGTACGCGCGCGAGGCCGTGACGTCGGTGCGGCCCGATGCAAATGCGCCACCGATAAGGCGCACGCGGGATTGACCTATATGCGCGACGCGCATCGCTCATTGCGTAATTGCCGGTGTATTTATGCGCGCAGCCGGTTATTTATATTGATGAAATGTTCGCGCGAGAGCGCGACACTTTTAAACCGCGGCGACTCGCCTTTTGTTATTATTTATTTTTGTTTTCATTGCGGGCGACTCGCTGGCCCCTTTTGCCGATAATTGCACGGAATGGCGATGGTAAATTTCAGCGAATTTTTACGCGTATGAGTATTTTATTTCCTTGGTTCGTTAGTGTTTGAGATTTGTTTCCGGGCGAGGGTTCGAACCTCCAATTACTACTGCCTGCCACTGATAAACTCACGCACACGTGCAAAATGCGTAGGCGTAGTTGGATACTAGTTGCAAGGATTTCAAACTCGACAGGCGGAAATGAGCTGAAGTGCAATGTGGATACGTACGTGTAAATCATCGGGAGTTAATTCACTGAAAATTATATTATCTGCGGTGATTGACAAACAAAATATTTAAAAAAACTACACTATAAAACAATATATATTTTACGGAGAAAAAAGCTTTTATTAAAACTTTAAAACAATGTGTATGGTAAAGAGAAAAAATTTTTATTAAAAATTGAAAGTCTTTTTTGATTTTACGCGTAATTTACATTTTGCGTAAAAGATAAATTCTATTTATTTAAACTAATGAGATTTGTGTCGCATTATCTTTTCCGTAATTTAAATATATGCACAATAAATAATGGATATCGTTTAATTGCAATAAAAAATTATAAGAGTGTGCATATTTCTGTTGTAATATATAGAAGTCTAAATCGTATAATTGAAATGGAAGTTTTACTGAATCGATAAAAAAATATTTCGAGGTCTCACTTTAAAGCTTCAGACTGACATTAAAAATGCACTTTCGATATGTTAGGCTTGAATTGTTTTAAAATTGTACAGTCGGCTTCAAAATTACCTTATAGGAAAAAAGAAAGCATATAGTGGCAAATTGTTAATATTGGTAACTTAAAATATTAATTTTCGTCAATGATCTTGAAGTATATAAAGCAAAGTTTCAGCAACTGTTCGGCCAATTTATCTCAAAAATCAAAAACAGATGTCAATCGATAATATAACTGTGCATCTCTAATCAACCCGTTTATGCATCCGCATTTAAAATTATATGATCTCATATATCATTATATATCATTATATGATATATGATCTCAGTAATGCTGATTTACAAATAAAAATAATCTCGCAATTTCGCCTCCGATATAAAATTTATCAAAGATACTTCAACCGGTACAATATTTTATTCTTATTACAATTTCTGCTTTTATGACTTCATGTTCTTCACCAATTACGTAATTTCGAATCGGACACAAAAAAAATTACACCGCGAGTGTAGTAAAATAAATAAATAAATAAAGCGTACGCGTTGCAAGAAGAATTGAAGTCGTTACGTACACATACACTCGGTTCCAATATATGCGGCTTTTATTCGAGGCGAGCGTTTGCTCCAATTTTCGCCAAACGCGGTGGGGCCGCGGCCTTCTTTTCAACGCACAGTGAAAACCGCAAGCTCGTGACGCACAAAAATGACGTCACCGTGTCACACACAACGTGAAATTAAATTATCGCAGGCTTCCTTGGATTCCGGCTATGTTATTTGTCATTGGGTGCCGATGCTAGGAAAAAAAAATTGCTCCTCCGCGAAGCCACTTCGCGCGTGTATCTTTAGTACAGCGGCTTTCACGAAGAACACCTTTTCTGCAAAGTTATTTTTAATTTTAGGTTTGTTTGTGTTTTAATGCGGCGAAGTGATTTTACTTGATACTGCGTTTAATTCTGCCGATCTGCACCGTAACGTTTCATTAAATAATGAATTTAATAAATATCTGTATTCTGTAATTTGCTATAAAAGAACGAGATTGTCTTACCGATATTTTTTTTTCTGAATAATTGTAGATTTTATTTCTTATCTTAAATAGTTAACTATAGAATAATTTTTATTCCCTGTTTAGTAGGTATTTCATAAAAATATGCTTACAAAATGGTGCAAAAAAAATCCCAATATTTGAAGAATTCATCTAATATCCATCATTTAATTAAAATAGTATCAGCTAATTATCCTTTTTTAAAAAATTAGTGATAAAAACTTTATTCAACATTCGGCTTATATTATAAAAAACAACGTATCATTTTACTTGCATAAATCATTAAGCTATAACGTCATGTATTCCAATAAAACATCGAGGATTTAAATGTTATCGAGTAATCTTAACCTTTTAATAAACTACCAGAAAATGTCTCTATGTCATTATCATCACTAAACATCAATCGTTATCGTTAAATTACCAAGATATCGTAACGGTTTATGTTTAAATTTAGCTGTGATTATCACCGCGTCATCGAAATCCCCGCGGGAATGAAAAAAGCTCTATTTATAGAATTTCTTTGAACGCAGAAAAAGAGGCACGCCGCTGCTGATGGAGCACAGGACAAGTGGGGTGCAAATGATACAGTATGCCGAGTCGACGAGCGGCAGAGGCACCCATCTCTCGATCTCGGCGGCCCAACCCTCCTGCAGCCCAAGTTTGAGCGACTCTCGTTCGGCGAATCGTAGTCCTAGGTAAAAAAATGCACTTTTAGTTAAATTAAAAATTAATAGTGAATATTAATATTTAGTTAGATAATATTGCCTTAGAGCTCCAAAACAATTTTTTTATCTCGTGTTCTATTGGAAATTATTGGAAAATTAAATGTTTGTTTTTTTATGAACGTATATGTTACATTCGACTAAATAAATTAAACTTATTTAACGTCGAAAAGTTAATTAATGCATTTAATTAATCTTACAAAGCATAAAATTAAAGTTCCCTATTAGATAATATACATGTAATTTACAAAAACTAATATTGTAAATAAATGGGAGAATTTTATCCAAAATTTGCTTAGCGACAGAATTTATTACATCCTTTGTAATTTTGACGGGTTGACATCATTTCAAATTATGGATTTGAAAGAAAAAAATAATCGCGCGCGCGTGAGCTCTATACTTAGATATAAATATATAATATAAAGACTACTTTAGCACATTTCAAGATCACGGCCACATTATTTATTTATTTTATTTTATTTACCATGGCAGCATTAGGCAGCTATTAAATATTAAGCCAGTGACATAAACACTTATCAAAGATTTTGTAGAGTACAGCATTAAAAATTATTATTATTAAATTTATTATTACTAAAATAAACAAGTAAATAAATTATTCCTGTACTTTTTTCAGAGCATTGCAAGAGCACAGCCCGTATGTTCGACCAAATCCGCCGCCTTACGTCAGCCCATATAACTTGTGAGTATAAGCTTCGCGTAAAAAAAGTTCCATCAATTAAATCCTCGGAGAAATAAAATTAAATCTGTGCAATCAATGCATTTTTCGTATCCAGCGGTGGAGTGAAAACGGACATCTGACTACCCGAGGAGCCGTCCCAGACTTGGTTTTGCTGAAGAAAACGCTGCGAAGATCGTCGACATTTGATATTGATAATTTTGCATTTGCCGATTATCACGCTCGATCGTTCAGGTTTAACTTGCAAAACGCCACAAGCTGCGACTGGCTCCGCATTCAGTTTATACAAAAAGACATAAAGGAACAAGCGCTTTTTCGCTTAATTTTCGGCTGGAACTTTTACGTCCGCTGGAATCATCGTTGGCAAAATAGATGCTTCTTAGCTTCTTTCATTAAACGATGATATACGCAAAGAATAAAGTAAAGTAATGAATACATCGAAGTAGATAAGATACAAAATGTCCATTTATTGGGTTCGATGGGTAAAGCAACTTTATGCAACAAAGTAGATTATTTTTTTGAGAGTTTATATAGAATAGCGAATTTATTGTAAAATGCATACAATCATAAGGACGCATTTGTAGCGTGACAATTACATTTACTTGTGATATTACTTCATGATAGTGAAATTATTTCTGCCTTAAGCAGAATCATTTGCGCTTTGTGACAATATATTTTCATTTTTTATATTATAATATAAGGGTTAAGATTGTTTTCTATAAATCTATATTGTTAATATAATATTTTATCTTCACATTTTATCTTTAATGTGTGATAATGTATATCTTTATGTTTAATATCAATTATATTGCTTCAATTTTATGGATACACGTGTTTATATATATCCCTTTGATTACCCATACCTTTACATTTTCAAGGAGAATATGATGAACCTTGATAATTTATTTATATAACATATTTCTTTAAAGTTCTTCATTCGTAATCTTCAAAAATTTCTTGTACATGCTCACTTTGGAGTAAATATTCAAAATACAAATTGTAAGAAAGATTCATTTAAAACTACGAAAGACAAGATAAAAACTTGTCAACTGGTTAAATCTTGATCCAAGATATTTCTTTCAAGCGCGTAAAGCAAGCACACGTGCCTTGCTATTCAAATGGGGAGAAGCGGCGACTTTCGAATCCCCCACGCGGCAGCTTGCGAAACCGGCGCTGCAACCACCCACGCGATCAGCGGCGCAGCAATAACCGCAAGATACGGGCGCACATGAGAGAAAAGGTAAAAGACGCGCGTCGGGCGAAAGAGAAAAAAAATACATCACCTTTCGCGGGCTCGCGCATGCGCTCGAAGCCCACGCGCGCATGAAACAATCCGCGTAACCTACAAACCCATAGAGGCTGTGCGGGAGAAGGGGCCGAGGAGTAGAGGCCGAAAGCGAAAGCGAGAGAAAAAAAAGCGCGACTGGAGCTGAGCGGCGCGACGCGTCGGATGCACACGGGCAGGTAGATCCCATAGCGGCGCACGCGTGAACACCGCGGGGGAGGTCGACGCTGCCACGGGAGACGCGCACCCCAGGTGCCATCCCTCTCCTGGAGACATGGCCGGCGTTGTGCCGCTGTCCGGCAAGTCCGGCAGGAAGCAGTGGTCCCTTCACGGTGAGTTTTTCTGATTAGGGTACAAAGATGGAGGGGTGATAATGCGCGTGACTGATTTACTTATCTCGGGGACCTGTTCTCCAGTGTTTACCACTGTTTCCCTTGTGATTTTCATTTAAAACTAACATGTTTTTGGAGGGTACACCTGGCTAGAATGTTCATTTTAGTTTATTTGTTCTTAACTGGAAGTGTAAGGCTTTATTATTTATTTATTAATTTTCTCTATGTTTCAACAAAATCAATAGAAAAATTTACTAAATGCAAAAATTAAATGTGTAAACAACAAGTACTATTTTTGAATTGTATTTAATAATGATGGTTTTAAGAAAAATAATTATATTTAAGATGGACCAAAAGGCTCTCTCAGAAGGTTACGCTCTCAATTAGCTGAAGATGGGTGTCCAGAATCACAAGTGGTTTTGGCTAAACAATTATTGGATGAATGTTGTGGTAAGACAGTTTCTAAAAATTCTAAATATTTTCAAAATTTATGGTTTATTTACATATATGTATTTGAAGTGATATTTAAAATTTGTAAATAATATACTACTTTTTTATATATTGGTATGATTCTTTTAGAACTAGATGTTGACAAGGAAGAAAATGCTAAGTTAGGTGTTTATTGGTTGACCAAAGCTTCAGAGCAAGGTAATTTGGAGGCTACAGACATACTGCGAAAATGTTTAGCAACAGGCAGAGGTATTACTGAGCACAATTATTACGATGTCAAAAGCTGTCTTGACATGTCACAAGATGAGAAGCTTGCGAGAAGAGCTGCTAGGGAAATGTTTACAAGGTATAATTTTTTATTTACAGGTTGTATTTTTAAAGTTATTCTTTTTAATTTAGGATTTCATAATATGATTACAATTTTTTTTAAATTAGTTTATCAAATGGAGAGGAGTTTATTACAACCGAGCAGTTACAAAGATGCATGAGAGAATTAGTATTTCCTTCCATTAGCAGTAAACCAAGCAAGTGTTACGCAAATGGTAAAAGTCATATGCAAAAGTCTTTAACTAGAGACAGCGATCAAGATTCACCATCAGACGATGACTCAACTTCTGATCCGTCATCTAAAGACACAATTGAAGATGCAACACCAGGTATGTACATTTAAAAAAATTAAATATTTCTAAAAATAATTTAATCAATATTAAAATTGTCTTTACTGAATTAATTAATGTTAAACAACAGATTGGTCAGCACATCAAGGAGAGAAGATCAGCGAGGCAGCTTTGGTTTCGGCAGCGGCATCGTACGCTCGAGGCACACTGCCAGTGGTCTCGCGTATCCTCTGCCTCGTCGAACCCGCTCAGATGGACCTCGATGCAGTGCCGCTGCTGCAGAGGCCCTTCGTTCATCCGATCGCTTCGCTGAAGAGGCTTTACATCTGGCTGGTAGAAACCCTCGGTCGACGGGGCATACCCTTGCGCAAGTTCTTCTTCACCACTCATCTGCACACAGTATTTCTGATTCTACTGCACATGCTCCTAGGCAGTGAGAGCGTCGTTCTCTTTGTGCCTCTCGCCTTTTACTACCTGTCGTTCGTCGTCATGATAGTCGCCACCTTCCAGATATTGCAGCGCAAGCGCGAGCTCGGCGATCTGAGAATCTGGTCGCAATTGTTTCTCAGCTACTCGGGCGGCAATCTCAACCCCGAGGAGGCCGAGTACCAATATTGCAAAAGCAATCTCAAGCCGTACGGACACTTTTTCCTGGCGCTGCTTCTCAATCTCATGCTGTTTCCTGTGATAGCGCATCAGTGGACACCGCAGTCCGAGTTCGCCGTGATAGCTTTCACGCTGACTCTGGTCACATTGATAAACTTTGCATGGCGACCAGATTTCCTAGCGCTTTTCAGCTTTTGCTTAAACGTGCTGGCTAAATATCCCTACGAAATGGATGTGGTAGTAGCTCAGACTTGGCGGTTCCTCGACATCAAAGTACCGACCTTTGCTTCCTACGTCGTCGGCAACGGCATCGAGTTCTGCCTCAACTTCCGGGTGGTATTTTACCTGTTGATACCTGCTGTCTTTCTGAAGATGGCTGCGCGCGACGAGTGGCGAGGTACCTACAAGACCCTGATACCGCACTGCGTGACCCTCAGCTGGTGGCAGATGGCGGTGTTGAGTTCGCAGAGCGCAACCTGGTACGGACTGATCCGAGGTGCCCTTGCTCTCGTCGGTATGGTCCTCTTTTTGCCAATTGTGGGACTCGCCTCCATTGCCCTACCCATCGTCGCAACTGCTAAGTATATGTCCGAAAGCGACCTTGTTATGAGAGTGGTCGTCACTGCAGTAATTGGAGGGATGCCCTTCCTCGCCTCGTGGTACCTTAGAAAGGCAAGAGCAAATCGCAAGCTCAATTGGCTGATTACCAGTATTCAGGTAAGTTTTTTTTATACAGAAACAAAAATTAAATCTGCTAAGTCATTCTTTAACTTATATCTCAATTTCGTTTGTATCAGTTGGTTCTTGCTTTGGGCGCGGGAGTATTTCTTACGTGGCCAATGATCGTTGGGTACAAAGGCACAAGTGACCCGGCGAACAGCCCATTCGAAATGCCAACGGAACTCAGTTGGGAGCAGTTTCAAAACTATTGTCATCAACCCGCTTGGGAAGAAAGCGCTTCAAAAGCTCAGATTCAGGTGCACTGCGCCCAATTGGAAGGCAGTTCGGTGTCTTGGGAGGGCTACGTTACAAACACTCGAGTAAAGTCTATTAGCAATAATTTAGCCGTTTTACTGGATCAACTACCTAATTTCCTGGCTAATCCACTTCGGTGTGCTTTTGGAGAACCACACAAGGATGATTGTGACAGGTCAGTTCACACAAACTCGTTATTCATTCATTTGAGGGATCATGGATTTTAATTTGTCTTACGTTTCAGGTACACGAACGAATTGCGCAAACTAAACTGCAAGACGCAATTAAATCTTCGTAAGCAGAAAGCTTGCTGTCACTTGGCTGCATGGAACTCTTACGAGTTCGAGGTGTCTGTAAAAATGAAAAATGGCATGTGGGGTAGCAACGCTCAAGTGGTCCTTGTCGGCGACCAGTCTTTTACTAACTTCAGCTTGAATATCTATCCCGGTGATAAGATTTGGTTCTCCGGTATACTTACGAACCGCGGCCTCGAGGGTGAGTCGCTCCTCGGTGGTCTGCACCCGCATGTACAACTTGAAGAGGTTGGTTGTCATGTGTGCCATACGATCGATCTTAAGTCTTACAAAAGAGTGAGGAGCAGAATTAACTTGAGCGATTTTGCGAAGGGAATCTACCTTGGTACGAAAACAGTACTCAATTTCCTTTTCAATCCCATTGTGATATTCAAGTAGAATTTTTACGGCCAACCCAACACGGCTCTTTATTAACAATCCTTTCACATCTTTTTCTGAATGTTAGCATTTTTCTGAACAAATTTATACAATTTTAAAATTATATTTTTTTTGTCTAAATATCTTATTATTTTATAATTAAATTAAAATAAAAAAAAACTATTTTTTTTAGAAATAGTTTTTTAAAGTTCAATTTATATAGTTTTTTTTTATATAATGTAAATAATTTAAATGTAATTACTTAGAGCAGTAATACGAACAAATATTGAGATGAAAGATTCGAAAAAATTTGAATGAAGTTACAGTGAATAGTAAAAGCTGTATATTTGAGTATTTAGCACGTTAACCATTATTTTTTTAAAAATTACCAACTTTTTTAAAGCTATGCTGATGTCACCAGTTGAGTAGAGTATCGATGTTAGATTGAAGTTAAATATTTTAAACTACCTTAATCAAATCAACCAAATAGAGTATAGAATTAGAATATTCACTTATTCCGTGTTACCTTTAACTCAGGTTATTTATTAATTTAACAACTCGACTGCGTCCTTACATCTTTGAAAATGTCTTTCCATGAAAAAGGATTGTACGTCATTCTAGCAATAGTATAGTTAAATTTAGACTTTGGTCAAATAAATGTAAAAAATGAGTAAAGTATTTTTTTATTACTTTAAACAATAAACATGTAAGTTGGAGCAACTTATGTCAAAAGACTTCATTCATTAATCAATAAGATATATAGATTGTTATATTGCAGTAAAATAAAAATAGTTTATGTTTATAATATAACTCTATTAGAATATATTTAGTGACTATCTGTGTCAAATTTTTTATTTTGCTGCACTAATTAGGTGAAAAAAATCGTAGTAAAATAATGTATATTATTCTATTGGCTTTCTTCATTTTCTTGCCAGATTGTTAATCACTATCAGTAAAATATATTTGTAATTGTGCCTAAAATTTAGCAGTACAAACAAGATTTTAGATTTACCTTTATCTCGATTCGTGTTGCATTGTTTTAGGTAATAAAAGTTGTTAGATTATATCCATTATTAGTTAAAATATTGACCAAAATTAATTAAAAATAATTTGTTGAATTGCAAAGCTGAATGTGCCTTGGATTTCTTTTGATGAAAACTATTTTTTTAAGAAATTTATGTATTCATTATTTTTACTAAATTTAGGTTTATTAATCTTGTTTAATTTAATTAAACAAATTGCGTAGAATTTTTATATTAAGTATGTATTCATATGATCATTTGTTAAGTAACACAACGAAAAGTGTCGATGATTCCTTATAAACCTTTTCCTTTTTTAACAAATTGTCAAAAAATGTGAATAAAAATAATAGTGTCAAATTTTTTGTAGTTAATATTTATTTATTTGGCAACAATAGTGTCAGATTTTTATGTCAAAACAATCAATTTTATACATCAATTTTTTATGAATATATTTCAGGTTTTTTTTTGTATAAAAACAGCAATGTCACAGTAAGAATTCATCTTAAGTAAAGTTATTTGTTTTAGACAACATTGTACTGATCATTTATATACAAATATATAATCTAATTTTTTAGTCTTCATTCTTATGTTCTTTTTAGAAGCAAATTTAAGTAGATGAACATCTGCTATATTGTATCGTCGCTCCTAACGAAGAAAAGCGCATTTGAATTTACCGACGACACATTTTACGAGTTTTCCAAATTTGAAAAAAAACTTGAAAATTCCCAAATGTGCTTTTCTTCGCAGCAAAATCCGAAGTGCTTTTCTTCGCGACAAAGTTCTGTAAAATGCTTGTCTTTGTGGCAGGTTTGAATTGTACATTTCTTCGTCGGGAAGAAATGAAATGTATTTTTCTTCGTTAGGAGAGATGGTATTAACACATGCATTCCACTCACTGCTTGTTAAAAATCCATTGGTATTTTACAGTAGATTAAAATTTGAATTTAAAAAATGTAATCTTAATTATGACATCCCAGTTAAAATTATCTTGTAAAAAACGTAAATATTACGTTAATAAATATTCGCGCGATTATTACTTTGTGGTATACATTAATAAAAAAATGTGACTCAAACTCTTAGAAATTAACTTATGAGCATAACACAATATCACTAAAACCACAATAGTTTTCTTACACGCACTGGCACACCAACAAACTTATTTTACTTCAAAATATTATCCATAATGCATCTTCATTTATCACCAAAACCAGTAATGAATTGGTACTTCAAAATTTCTTCTGTGTAAAAATGTCCATTACACCTGACAATGATTAGAGACACGCTCACAGTTCTGTATTAATAAAATCTCTTTCTACTATTTTCCTGATGTTTCTGGTAAAACATTATACCAATCACTACGCAAGCTACAAGAGCCAAAGCACCAACCAGCATTAATAAAAATATTTTCACTCCACTTAAAGATGACGGTTTTGGATCTTCAACATGATCTACAAAATGAAAATTATTATTTTTGATTATTTAGTCAAATAAGAAATTTTTTAAGTATTTTGCAATGAATTACCTCTTGGTGATTCGAAGAAAGTTGCAGATGGAATAATTTTTGATCTATCTTCCTCATCTTTGGGCTATTAAAAAAAAGAAAGAAGCATTGCATTGTAAATAATTTTTGCTATAACTAAGCAATTATTATTTTCTTCAAAATAAACTTACATCATCTGGCAAATCCAATTCAAACAATCTGACAGATAAGATTTCATGATTATCAGATAAATCTCCTGTAGTAGCACTTATCCCAAAAAAGTATCCAGTTGGTAACTTAATTTCTTTTACAGAGAAACATTCTTTCCAAGCACCTTTATTAGCAATATCAGTAGAAACTGAGAAAATAAAAAAAAATCATTAACTTTCTTCAAATTTATTTTTCTCACCAAATTAGATATTAATGTTACCAGTTAAAGTGTCCATTTCATATCTTATTGCTATGTGAGTATCGTGCTCCAGGTTTCTAAATTTAGCTTCACAGCCTGCTAATTGTGTATGAGTACCATCTCGGTCATGATCATAATGAAGTGATCCATTATTTATCATTCCAGAAATATAAGGATGTTGATGCTGCAAATGTATAATTAAAATTGTTACAATTTTATTTTTGCAACAATTATTTACATTTGTTAAAATTTTTCTTGCTTACATTGTGAGGTCCATTGTGATTACTGTAAGTATCAAGAATTATTCCCAAGCCATGGAAAAAGTCTTTGCTTCCAAAAACTGGCCCTGGTTGCATTCTATCCTTAGCATACCAAATGGCAAAACCATCACCAAATAAGTCTCTACCTTTGCCGTAAACTTTAAAATGCACTTGTAATTCCCAATTTCTTACTGTACATGGCTGCAAAAACCATAAATTTAATTATTTTAATTCTATATTTGATGCATTGAATTTTGAAAATCTTTAAAATAAAGAAACTCACCACAGTGTTCCAAATAGCTCCTTGTTGACTTTGCGCATCTGGGGTCAGTCTTATGTAATTATTGGTAACTAATGTACTACCCATGAAATCCCAATACGGGATGGTCATTCCGCTACCTGCAATTTTTTATTGTTATTCAAAACGGAGTAATGAAACATTTTAAAAGATAAAACGCAACAGCTTATTGCTTTGAAGAGCAAATCGAAATGGCAAGACGTGCAAATGAAAAACATCCATTACCATGTAAAACAATTCGATTTTTAATTGATCTTTATTCAAAAATGATGACGCGTCAGAACAGTTATCTTTACGATTACGGCCTAACCTAAAAGGCCGATTTTAAAAGAAAGTAGTGTTGAAACTAAAGTATAAAAAGCCTCAAAAACAAAGGAATTAAGTCGCAAATCGGCGTGATTAACGAACGAAGTATTTTTGGAGCAGGATAAAGTGGCTCTTGTGGAGTAAAATCTTGGAATTCAGCGAACCTTGATATGGTCGAATTAGCGAATGTTCTCGTTTCATGTAATCGTTTGTGTTCCAGTCGGCATTTGCAATCGCCAGTAGTGCAGTTAGCAGCAACCAGCACAAACTCAGTTGAAGTTTTTCGCCTGCCGACTGCATTTTTCTTCCTTTTTTCTCGCTGTCCTGTGGCCGCAAACGAAGTTTCGGAGCCGAGGATGGAACGTTGACGTTGAACTACTCGCGGAAACGCTCGCAAGACGCCTCTACTTGCACGTATAGATAGTGTAGGCAAGTGTACGACGCGCAGCGGCCAAGCGGCCAGCGATGCTAAAATCTAGTCGTTTCTCATACAATACAAGACTGCTACAGTGAGTAGTAGGCGTGTTCCGTGTTCGTGAATGAAAAAATTTTACCAATTGAGTTTGACTCTCCTGGCGTCATACCGTCATCAATTTAGTATGGGCCAAGTTTTATAATTCTATTTTTAAGAATTTTTTTTATTTATGACTTTAGTTATATGAATGAAAACAGAAATATGACTTCGACCGAAATAGACATACTGATGAATGCGTAAAATGCGTGCTAAATTTATTTAGTACACAAGGCAAGTTATTATCGTGAGTTAAATATAAAACTAAATGGCTTACGGTTTGTGCACGTCATTCGTGACTGTAATTATACTTTAGATAGCGCGACAATTAAAAAATTGAGTACATATAATTTCGTGTAAAAGAAATAATTATTACAACGTATTTAATAAATAATTCTAGCATTTATTGTCTAAAATGATAACAATGTAACAAATTGACTGAAAAAGTGCTGCACAATTTTATTAAAAAATATCTTACGCAACATGAATTTTAATTACATGGACATTCTAAATAAAAAAATATATATAATGTACATTATTTCATTGAAATATAAAAAATCGAGGAGAACTACAGTTCACGTAAACATATATAGTACACACCTAATTTACATAGTAAGCTATTATTTTTTCTTAGCACGAGATGTTGTAGTAGCTTTTTTAGTAGCTTTCTTGGGTTTTTCTTTACTTTCCGATGGTGCACTTTTGGCTTTTGTCGCTTTTGCCTTGATAAGTTTATCATTTTCAATTTTATCATCTTCTTGATCATCATCAGAAATTGGCTCTTCATCACTTCCAGCAAAATCGTCATCTTGGGCATCCCGACCAGATTTCTTTTTCTTTGTACCTCCAGTACTGAACATAGACTGTTTATTGTATGCTTTAGTAAACGCTGTTTTAGTTTTTGTATCAATAGATTGCCATGGATCTCTCATTGTCATTTTATCCCATGTGGTCAGTTCTACTAATCCATCCAGATCTTCCCTCGTTAAGTGATAGGCATTCATAAATTCTATTGCTTTGTCGACACCCTCTGTACCATCAACAGCCAAGGGCCTTAAAATAGAATTCACCATGATTTTGATGTAATCCAAATTCACTGCTTCTTTGCTTGCTCCAGTTGTTAAGCGTGTATGTACAGTGAGATCCTGAAGTAATCTATTACATTTACTGGTTTTCGAATTTTTCCCTAGCCAGCTAGGAAAGTTTATTTGTGAATTAATAAATCCTGACATTACTGATCCTGGTATAACTGATGAAAATATAGCTTGAACTGGCAATAGATTCCATGCTTGATTACTTCTAATTTGGCGATCTACTAAATCTCCCAAAGCTAAGCTTTCAGTACATTTTGCTCTTTTGATGTACAGTTGATCTGATGGTCCACTTGGTGTAACAATTGGATAATTTTCTTCAACAAAAAGAGGTGCAATGCTATAATCATGGAAAAATAGATCACTCTTATCGTGTATGCTCATGTTTTTTTGCTCCTCTGCACTAAAGACTTTTCGAACTACATCCCAAGGTCCAAGTTTTAAATTTTTATATTTAATTTTATCTTTCGTTTCTTGCTCCGATTGAGATTTGGCTGCTAATACTGCTATATGATTAATAACTTGTCGGATATCTTGATTTGTTGATTGAATTATTTTCGTGAGTTCATCTGGAGTGACTTTGATGCCTTCCTTAAAACTTATTGACATCATTGCAGCTCTTATTTGTTCTAGCCTTGGTTTTTGGAATCTTAAATCAAAAGTGTAATTAGCTAGAGTTTTAATTTTTTGGCTCATTCTATCGTTACAAATACATATTATAGGAACTTCTGTAGATTTAATAAAAGCGATCAATTCTTGCATTCCTCCGCGATCTTCATTTCCTGCCATTCCGTCAACTTCATCCATAAGTAATACATGTTTGGGAGATTTCTGTTGTTTAGCAGTATCATTCAAAAATGTTTTCATTGTTTTATTTGACAGAATACCTGCAATTTGCTCTTGCAAAAGCTTTTTACTTCTTGTATCAGAAGCATTGAATTCTATTACTTCATATCCTAACTGATTGCAAACAACATAAGCAGTTGTTGTTTTACCAATACCAGGAGGACCTGATAAAAGAGCTGCTTTATAAATTGCTCCTGTATCATCTTTATAAGAGAATTTAGGCTTTGTAGCTTTAGTATCTTTACCATGATTTTTGTACCAATTAGTGAGCCAAGAGAGTAATTTTTTTGCATTACTTTTATCACCAGTTTGACCAATGATTTGTTTTAAATCTTTAGGTCTGTACTTTTCAACCAAAGCTGTTAGATGATCACCATCATCATTATTTTTTATTACTGAATTTTTAACAACTGGTTCATTAGTTTTAATATTTTCTTCACATTTTATTTTTGAAGTAGAAGGCTCCACTATTCCATTTTTCTTAATATTTTCTTCGCCATTTAATTTTGAAGTAGTAGTAATAGTATTAGTAGTAGTATTACTACTGATTTTTTTATCCACTGATGATTCTTGTTTGGTAGAATCAGTTTTGGTAAGATTATTTTCTTCTTTTTTATTTTCCGAAACTGAATGAACATCTTTTGAATGCTCATCTTTACCTTTCTTATTATTAGATTTATCATCAGGACTTCTAATTTCATCACAACTTGAAGAAGCTTGCCTTTTACGTTTGTTACTATCAGAATTTGGTGAAGTAGATTTAGCTCCTGCACCAGCTGGTCTAGTCCTTAACAAATCCAAAAAGCCATCTTCACTTAGTTTTTTCACTCCTAAAGTTTCTGCTTTAGCCATCTTCGAGGGTCCAGGTTCATCTCCAACAATAATATAACTAAGTTTCTTTGACACAGAAGACACAACTTTCCCACCATACTGTTTAATCAAACCTTCAATTTCTTCTCTTTCTAATGAATCTAAAACACCAGTAATTACAAAAGTTAAATTGTGCAGGCATTGTTCAGCTCCTTGTGGAACTTCTTTTGAACCAGGGTTTTTAGCTCCTCCACGATTTAGATAATTTTGATACTGCATTGCATGCTGTTTTTTCTTTTCAATTTTTTCTTGAATAATATCATTGTTGTCATTACTCTTAGGTTTACTGCTAGTTTTAGGTGATTTAATTTCTCTTTCTATTTCTATTTTCAATTTGGTAGAATCTTTCTTTTTCTTTTCTTTACCATTTTCATGCTTTATATCCAACTCATCTTTTCTCTTTTTATCCTCTTTCTTTGACTCAGCATTATCACTTGGTTTGTCTTTTTCTTTATTTTTGTTTGGAGAAGACTTTGGAGATTTATTTTTAGATTTTGAATCGTCTTTCCCTTTATTTTTAAAAAATGACGATGACTTTTCTTCGTTAAGTGTCATCAAATACTCATCTTCAATTTGTGAAGTATCCAATTGATTCAAAGTAGCATCAAAATCATCGTCTTCAATAACAAACTCATCTTTAGTTTTCGACTCAGCCTTTTTAGGAGGTTTCTCTACTTTCTTATTGACTTTCTCAACTTTCTTATTGACTTTAACTGCGTTTATCCTGTGAACAGGCTTCTGACTGAAGACAGACTTTACATCTTCAACAACTTCAAGCTTTTCATCATGATCATTTTTGTCAACTTTTGCTTTCTTATTTTTTGTACGGCTAGCACTGTCTGCTTCATCCTCGTCAGAAGACAAAATAGTGCGTTTCTTCGATCGCTCCTTACTATCCTTTGACTTGGACCTTTTGTCAGGAACCTTTGACTTCTTATCCTTCGAAGGGCTAGCATCTTCCTCATCGGAGGAAACAATTGCTACAACCTTCTTGCGAGGAGGCTTGCTCTCGTTGTCGGTCTTCTTTGCAACCTTACCGCCAAGGAAATACGATCTGATATCCTTTGACATTCTGAAAAAATTGTTTTTCGTTACAAAATCTTACACAAGGTTAATAAGCTTCGATTTGCAAATCTAGATACTTTTTCGCAAATGCGACGATTCACTTGGATTTTCGGCTCGATTGCACCAGCTTTGTTAAAGCTTACTTCAGGTTTTCACGTCGAAAGTTTTCTTTTGATTTGTAGTCAAACCCTTTTGTTTTCATCGTAGAAATAAATTAATTACCTCACGTTTTCTAACTTCTAACAAAGTTATATATTTATGTTGTTATTAAAGGTCACCGCTCAAAGCGGTGAAAACGCGGGAGAAAAGCGAGCCAAATAATGCGCGGTGCGGCCAGCGGCCTGCGGCAGCCATGTGTCAGCGTGTCAGTACTGCCAATCCCCGCAGATTGTTCGCGTGTCCACACTGCATGCTGTATGCAAAATTTAAATTTTGCAACAATCAATGCAATTTTACATCATTTTTACAATTTAGCCACAATTTTTTTGAGATTTTGTTTGAAAACTTTTACGTAACAATAACCATAAATTATGTTTCTATAATTTATAAATTTAGTTGGATTGTAGGTACGTACTATTTACGTATAGGTATATTAAGTAATTTTAGAATAATATTAAACAAATAATAAAGTTGCATTATTCAGTTCTCTCGAAGCCAAAAATATTAATATTATGAAAAAATATAAAACAGGCATAATTGGCTTTCTGTTTCCTGTTGACATTAATATTTTAAGTATGTTATAAGTTTTATCTATATCAAATAATTAATTAAAATATATCTTTTGATAAGGTCAATCATGAGCATGTCGCGGGAGTGTTGTTGCATAACCTAAAAAGGCTTATGATTAAAAATAAATTATTTTGTGTGACCCCCCACATGTCGATATCTATTAAAAAAATCAGCGCGAATAACCCCTTGAGATGCGAAAATGCGCATGTGCGATAAGCACTTGCGTAACGGGGAGGTATGGAGTGAGAGACTATGCACTATTCTGCAAACGAAACTTGCCTAGTTGGCTCAGTCGTGAACTTGCGGTGCTATACCACTTATCGCTAACGGCGCTGGCGATTAAAATCCGCGCTATTATCACTTAAATAGTTGTCAATTTATTTAAGGAACGACTGAAAATGAAAGTGTGCTTAATGTAATTGTATTTCCTGTACGAGTTTTATTCATAGATTATTTTATAGACCCTTAATTACTTAATACTTTTTATTGTTCTGTAGGATTCTCGTTTGATGTAATAAAGCAATTGAACAAATGGTGCATACTACGATTACTCAAGATAATAAAGAGAATCATCGACTAGTCCTTAAATTTAATATGTTCGAGAAATCAAAGAACTCGAGTTGACAAAAGTTTCCATTGCATCTGTAGCCATGGACTGGAGATTGATTTCATTTATTCTTTGTATTTTTGGATTTTTAAAAGAGTTTCGTCCTAATGAACCATTTGTCACAAATTACCTGACTGGGCATTGGAAAAATTTTACAGTTGAAGAAGTAAGTTTTAATTTAAAATATTACTATAATTTAAATGCTAATTTACTTATATAAATTTTATAATTTTAGGTCTATCAAGAAGTTTATCCTATTGGCACATACTCTTACTTTGCAACTTTGGTTTTGGTATTTTTACTTACTGATTTAGTCAGGTATAAGCCTGTTATTATACTATGTGGACTTTCTGGAGCAATTACATTTACAATAATAAGATTTGGAACAACTATAACTCATATGCAAATACTTGAATTTTTCTATGGGTTACTATTATCAACTGAAGTAGCTTATTATACCTATATCTATGCTAAAGTCAATAAAGATCATTATCAACAAGTAACAAGCCATACAAGAGGTGCATTCCTTCTTGGCCGTTTTAGTGCTGGATTAGTAGCTCAGCTAACAACATCTTTTAATGTTCTGGATTACGAGCAACTAAATTACCTAACAACAGCATGTAAGTTTTAGTTATTACAAAATATAATATTATTTTTTTAAATTTTAATACAATTTTGTATTTTCAGCACTTTGTGCTGCAACAATTTTTGCATTCTTTTTGCCTAGTGTAAAACAGTCAATTTATTTTAATCGGCTGGATCCGATAACTACTGAAATTTCAACTTCCTTAGAAAGTCAAGGAAGTAATCATACATTGTCTACTTCATCGCATAAACTATCTAGTGTTGAAATTCAAGTAACATTCTTCAGTAAACTCAGACATGCTTATTTTTTGCTTTGGGGAGATTTTATTAAGGCTTACACTAACCGACATGTTGTAAAATGGTCTCTATGGTGGGCATTTGCAACTTGTGGCTATTTACAAGTTATAAGTTATGTACAACCTCTATGGGAAACTGCACACAAACTAGAAGAACATTCTGAACATGTGGCTATATATAATGGAGCCGTTGAGTCAGCTTACACAATTATTAGTGAGTTGTATTATTTTTTAATAACGATTTTTAAGTAACTTTAATAAAATTATAATAATTGTTATAAATAGGTGCTTTAGTTGTTTTTGGTATTGGAAATTTACATTTCAATTGGCCTTTAGTTGGTGAAGCAATTTTATCAATATTCTCTATTCTTCAAGGCTTCCTTTTACTTGTATCATACCTCAGTTATAATATATGGGTTTTGTATGTTGTTTATGTAGCTTTTGGAATTATTTATCATTCAATAATTACAATTGCCAGGTAAGAATTGCTATTCTCAATTAGTTACAAATTAAATATAACTAATTTATATTTATTCTTTTTTTTCTACAGTTTTGAAGTTGCTAAATATTTATCAGAAGACAGTTATGGGCTAATATTTGGATTAAATACATTTTTTGCACTGCTATTGCAGAGTTTATTAACATACATTGTGATAGAGAAGAACAGCTTAGCTTTAGGAATAAGATCTCAGGTAAAATCTCAAATTTCTTAAGACGATAATTTGGATTTTGATGTAATAATAATTCATGATTTTTTATGAATTTTAGTTTTTAGTTTATGGAGGCTATTTTATAGTACTGGGTATTGTTTTCCTAATAATGAATGTGTTTACAGTTATTTATTACTGTAAAAATAAGAAACCAATGAAAATTTGGTTGAAAAGTACTGAGACAATTACTGAGCCATAAAATTACAAAGAAAAACAAATTAAATTTCAATAAAAATATGAACAAATTAAATATACTAGCCTTAACGATCGATGTCGTAGAAAGATGTATATTTTGAAAATGTTGTAAGTATATATGTACTTGTTATGATGTGATATATGACAATGAATAGGCAAATGTTAGTGATTATATTTGTTACTTAAAACGTGTTAATTGTTTCGAAGTGAGTATAATCTCGATTTTTGAAGATGTATATTATATATATATGATGTTGAATTGTGAAAAAGATATATTTTGTAGATTGTACTTATTGTTGTCTACTGTTAAAATATATTCTATTTATGGACATTCAAGTTCCTTACAAAAGTGTGCATTATTCTATTCTTAAAACATCAAATATTGATGTTAGTCGCGAGTGCGTTAAAAAGGATCAAACAATCGTTTTGAAAATATTTAGCATTCTTTTTGTCTATCAATAGGTACTGTTCTTCATTGAAAATCGCATCAGGCTTTAGACAAATGTAAATTTGCAGTGCAATATGACCTTCGCGGTTAAATATTATGCAAATACAGTTATTATTAAATTAAAACAAAAGATTTATTATTGGAGCATACATTATTTTTGAAAAAATACTCAAAATCTGATAAACTCTAAACTGATGTATTATACACGTCATTATAATTATAACATTAGTAAGCACTTTTAAGCTAAAAAAAGAAAGTAAAAAATTACTAATTTTTTTACATATAAATTAACATTATGATAAGGCACAATATGTATCACTCAGGGTAACGACCGATAATTTACACTTAAATGTACATACATGTATAATAATGTTTGTTTTAATTGATCCTCATGGAAACAAACGCGAGTGAAAGTTTAAACTGGTTCTTTTAAAAAGTCTGTCAATTAATTAAAATACTGATATAATACTTAATTACACAAACTTTTATTTTTTTATTTTTGTAACCGGTTAAAAAATAAGCAAATTTCTATCTATATTATAAAAATAAATAATTTCTTTGTAATTAAAATTCACGGCTATTTAAATTACAGCCGTCGCACAAATGATATATTTCAAAAAGAGCACCTGTAGGAGGTGATAAAAAAATTAAGATTATTATTAATAGAGAATTACCGAGAATCTAGTTTAGAGACGGACGCGAACTTGACCTCGACATACGCGCGTCTGTGGGAAATCCCGAGGTTTTTTAAAGGATACCGGCCGTTCTATTCGACTTGGGTTTTCCTCAATGGACACACAATTGTTCGCGAGTGCGCATTGTTTCTTAATGACTCGGAAAATCTATTAACATTGCTTTTTTTTCTAATGCACTATATTTTTTATGTAATATATTTTTCAAAACTTTGTGTTTTGCCTATATACTGTTAGAATCTAAAGTTTATTTTTACGTAATATTTACCACTTTTAATTTAATAGAATTAACTACCCATAAAAGTTTGTATAGCGAACTCGGTAAAACATATTAAAAGAATGATTAAAATCACTACTTATAATGATAAAAATTAAATAAATAGAAAAAAGTTTTTTCTATTTCAATAATTAGAAGATGTATAAAAAAGTACCTTTTTCTATTTATTTAATTTAGCAGCGTTTACCTATTGTATTTAAACTTCTAAAAGATAATTTCATTAAAATAAAAACGATTTTCTTTAATAAAATACAAAACGTCAATTCATTCAGTAGATGTTCGCATTTTAATAATAACCGGACGTATTCTAAAAATAATAATTGGGAAAAGCCGGCGGGTACTTTGTTATTCAAAATCAAGAAGTATCATCACTGGAAACGAACGCAGTTCACTTAGTTAGCGCAATTGGAATAAAAGGAAAGTACGCATGTCAATGAATGAAAGCGGGTATTCCACCAAATTAACGAAATTATTTTAGGAAATGAGAGCAACTTTTTTGATAACAATATATAAAGTGGATCTAAATGAACCACCCATTAGAGCAATAATCCACTACAATATTTCTAATAAATAAAAAAATTGGACCGTTAGCGACACTCGCTACAATTTAAATCAAGCTGCAAGTTTATTTTTATTATTTGTCAGCCAAGCGACGAGCACAATAGACATTAGTGCGGGTCACTTGTAGATCATCATTGTTGAGAAGTATCCTCCAGTGCACAATATCAATTAAATAACTGTAACATTTCCGAGTGACGTAGCTCCGGCCCTCACTCAACCTCTTTTATTTTATTTTTTTTATATTTTTGCAACGATTTCTCTCGGAGCGCCGTTGCCGCGGATGCAGCGGGGGATTCCCCAGGCGAGGCCGAGCCTTGGTCCCTTTCCGCGAACAGAGAAAGACTCGTCGTCTCGCTTAATTGACGCTTTTTTTCTGAAATGCGTAAAATTCGAGTGTTCTGCCAACATCGCGTGGATTTTCAGGATCGTTCGCACGTCAATTTACAGCGAACTGACTTTTTAAGCGCCTTTAAAATGTTTTAAATTAAATGCGTGAATTCAACTTTTCTTTTGGATTTTTTAACGTTACGTAACGATGCTCCAGCGCATCGAATAAATTTCTCGCTGCGGTCAATTATAAGTGCATTAAAGAAGACTCGAAGATGCGCGTGCACTTCGTGCGGACAGAAAACATAAATATTGCCGATAATTGACCGTTAAATATAAGTGCAATAAAATGTATCGGAATTTTAATTTTTACATTTTCAAGTATTTGCATCAACGACCAGCAAAAATGGCTAAATCATTAATAGCGAAGAATTATTAAATATAAACTGTTAATTTAATTTACATACTCACTCGGCAACTCGATCAGTCCGTAGTCTTATCATCCTCTGGCCTAGCATCATCCACCGGAACGCGAAGGCAATTCCGTCATACATTTTACTCGACAAACTGGTCGCCGCGGAACAAATCGCACGGGGCCCCCGTCGAAAACAAGCCGAACGAGAGCAAGTGAAAAAAAGGCGAAACGGAAAAAATAAAAAAAGGAAACCACTTGGACGCGATGAGCCCGTCGTCGAGAGGCGCGCGCGCGCGCCGGCACGGCCGCGCTGCGCGAGCGGGGAGAAGGTGGGGAGGCATAAAAGGAAGCGTCGGCTGCTTTCCTCAATCAGTTTTCGCTAGAGACGCGCCGCAGCGTCACGTACAGTATCCCCCCTCCTCTCCCCCACCTGTGCCCACCTTCTTTCGCGAAGCGAGGACTTTCCCGTTGACCAGCGGATTTTCTACAAGACGACGGCGAAGAAAGTCGGCGCCACGACGATGACCAGTACGGTGAGTGCGCGTAACGCTATATACCGTGAGCTGCGACGCGAGGGAACGACGCACGTGCGACGCACCGAGACACTTTACTCCGGTGAAAGTAAAGGACAATTGCACTTGCCCGTTACATTTGCAGGAGTTTATTTTACAGCTATACGTGTATTTTATATCGATATTGTACATACGTTGCGAGTGCGTTGGGAAATGTTTGAATAATCTACGGTACTGTAAATGTGTGAAATTCAAGAGATATGAACTCATTTCTTATATAGATGATAAACGTTTATTCTACTTATTTTATTTCGGAGTTAAATTTGAATGATTGACGTGCGCGGATAAAAACAGAATGATACTTATGTAGTTCAATGAAAAAAAAGCTTCACTATGATAAAATGTAAGGGATAAACATGTTGACATAGGTTTATCCAACTGTCTAATTAATTAACGCTTCAAGAATTCCGAGTAAACAATTAACAATGGAATGTTTTCATTGAGAGTAACGGAGTTCACACATTCCTCTTGTTTAATTGACGCGAGTTCAAAAGGCCGATTGAAGCTTGACAGCTGGGAATAACTGCGACGCGCGTACGTGTGTACTCTGTACAAAGTACACATCCACACAAGCAAACGTTCCCCGTCAACGATGAGAGCGAGTTTCGAAAAATCGACTTTACACTATATTTTTTAAAGATAACGATTACTATCAATGAATATTATTTTTATTCAGAATTTAATGTCAAGTCCAATTGTAAAGGAAGCATAAAACGCCTTATATTTCTAATTGTAAAAACTGAGCTATTGATCCACCGTGAACAATTAAACAATTGCAAAAAAATAGTATGAATAGAAAAAGAAATCGTAACGGTACGCCGGTGCAATCTGAAATGGAAATTCCGATGATTATCGGATGCAGAGCGTAGAGTAATAAAGTGAGCGCATACCCCACTGCACAATTGGCAACGGTTGCCGCGATACGCCGCACTTATCGTTTGCGACCTTTTCTGCTTCGCGCGTCTCCGGAGGCCACACGGGAGCGCGATAAGAGCCACTGTAAACGGACGACGCGCCATGGCGAATTCCCGATTTTCCATGGCGACGCGTCCTCCTTTCCGGCATCCCGGGCGATTGCGTCACCTTTTGTCCCAAGGATGTCTCTTTTTTCGTCCTCGCTGCGGAATTGCCTTTCCTTTTTTTGTCGCGCCGCTACGTTTCCGCACAATGGCGGGCGTGTCATCATCGGAAACGAGTTGTAGGAGGCAATTTTTTGCGGTGGATGTGTAAGACTGCGGAGACCTCAGAGCGGCACGTGTCGATCTGTACAATTGAATTAAAGTTTTTTTACACGTGAGTCACCTTGATTGATTGTATCGTATTAAAATGTTCTTAAGTGAGTGTGTATTTACCTTCGTTCATTGATCGCCTCGGGTGATACGATAACTGTAGTGTAATTAAGCCGACGATCAAACACTATTATTTTCACAGCTAATAAGAAAATTAGACACGTCCATCGAACAATGTTTATTTAGATACAAATGAAATAAAAATGGTAAAAAATTTTTCTATTACATTATAAATTACTTCGAATTCCGTAATATCGCAGTGTCTGAAATCCTGGCGGGGACAATTCGGAGCTAATTCGAAGGCTTTTAATGGCGTCGGAGACGTTTTAATTTCGAGTCACGACGCGGTTCATTAGCATTCACCCGGCGCTCTGCTCTCGGTTGGCGCGAACCGCAAACCGCAAACAAAACGTGCAGCCTGCAGCACTCGCCGTGTAAGTAAAATCCGCGCGACCCTTCATTTGCGACGAAAATACACTGATGTATTCAGCGTCGTTAATGCAAATGGCGACCGTCGCTTTTATTGACGGAGAAAAAAAAGCAAGCCTTTTCAATTTGTCTACTTAAAAAGGAAAGACCTAAGTGCCTCCTTGAATGATTAAGCTGGCGCGTAAATGTAATAAAAATTTATTTTATTTTCATTTCAATTTTATTTTACTAAATCACCGGGCTTCACAGCTCTAATACTATAATAGAAGGTGTAGTAGCATATTAAAAATCTGCAGAATCTTAAAATAATTTATCAAATATTATATTTAAATGACAAAGTAGTATATCGCTTTACATCATATTCGCATGATTAAAGAAATCAACAACTCCAGGCTACGCTTGCAACCAGCAATTATAAATTTGAAAACCAATAGCAATTAATAATAAGTCATGTAAATTGTTGATTAGATTATAAGAAATCTTATTAAAAATTAATTTTTCTATTTTAAGTGCGTGTCATTCGATAGATTTTAATTATTATTGATTTGACGTCAACGTTAATTCCAGACAAGAAAGCCGGATCCAGTGACGTCATCGTGCGCTCGCTTTCACTATCTCTTTGGCAAATAATCCGGCGTACTTGTTATTACAAAGATCATTTAATTATTTCATTATAGACATAGAAGTTCCGCTTATGAAGCTTCATTTAAAGTCTAATTAACGAAACCTGCAAATGCACCGCGAATTCATCAGAAGTGCATTCGATTAATCAATGTTTAGTGGAGCTTATTTTACTAATTTTTAGTGTACTCGGAAAAGGTTAACGCTAATTCGAATTAATCAACTAAATTATGCGCGCTTGATTCGAAGAAAAATTGCAAAAATAAAAAAACGAGTTTAAAGAAGAAGGTCACGGTGAAGAGAAAAATAGCGAAGGACGCGAGCGCCGTAGACCACGACCTCGCGCGATATTCGAGTCGGCACGAGCCATTAGCCGATAAAGCATCGCACGGAGGTCCGGCGTCCGCAAGATCCGGAGCGCGTGGGCGCGAGCGATTCGTTTGGATCCCCGACTCGCTGAAACTTTCTCGGGAGAAAGCGTCGCATCGCTCGCTTCCACGACGAAATGCCGTCTCGAGGCTGCAGCCTCGTTTGTGCCTCTGCATGCTCCGGGCGCGACTCTGACCGACATTCGACGATTTGCCTGGCGGCTTTTTTTTCCTCTCGTTTTACGCACTCGACGCGAAGCGCGCCTGCTTTGTTTTAAACGAAAGAATCGAACGTTTACGAGGGAACGTTATTATCCTGCCGCGGAGAGCGTAAAAAATTTATTGCTATTCCGCTTGAATGTTAGACGTGAGATTGTGTCTAGGATTTCGTCATGGAATTTTGTGGAAAAGTCGATTGTTTTTTTTAAAACTTTTATTACTGCTGGAAGAAATAAATTAAGAGTAAAAACTGTAAAGTAGATGTGAGTGATGATAGTACCCTGCAAGGAGAACTAAGCATTCGATAAATATTCAAAAAAGTAATAACAAAATTTAAACGTATTTAAATGTATTTATGATACACTTATGCTGCAAAGAGATTATCTTTTCGAAAAATGCTTTCTTTGAATGATGTTTAATTTCGGAATGACTGAGAATAGCTATTTATGCATACTTTATTATTTTTATAACACTATTCAATATAAATTTTCACTTTTATGTTGAGACTTTTATGTTGTTATTGTCTAGCTTAGACAATAGACGTGTCAAACAAATTTCGTTTCCTCTACTTTCATTTTTAATTAGAATACGTTTTGTACATTTAAAGTAGGCTATCACAGACGTCAAATAAATTGTATCAAAGTATTTCAAAGTAATTTAAGTTAATAAATTTTTAGGTCACTCTTTTTCGTATTAGAAATATCGTGGAGCTTCATGAAACAAAGTTGAAATATCCTTTTTAAACAGCAATACCAAAATTAAGCATTCCAATGAATAGGCACTTCAAAATATCGCATTGTAATGTTTGATATTCGAATGTGCCTGCTGAGCCGTGGCATCCAGCTCTCCCCTATTTACATACGAAACTGCGTAGCGTCACTCGAAACTCGCACAGTAATTTGTTCCACGAACTGGCTAGAAATTGTCCGATAAGCCGTGAATTCACGGGAAATCGATAATACCCAGCCATCGTAAAAATTTGGTAACGTCGATAAATGCCGGGCACGTAAAGTACGGTTATATACGCGAGTGTCGCAATTTCGGCGCGCGCGCACCGAAGGGAAAGTACACCGACGCTTCGCACTTTTACGCAATCCCGCGGGCTTCCCGGTATAATAATCGCCGGTCACCAAAAGCTGCGTAACACGCGTGTCCCCGTCATTTAACCCGTGAACGTAACGCACGGGCATCGAAAGTAACTAGTGCAATTGCCTTATAAATAAACGAGTAGTCTCTTATCGCGATTCCGGCCGAAGCGGACGATTTCACCGATGGCACGAATCTGTAATGACAAAAAAATAACAATTTATTAGAGAACAAATTCGAATACATGATTCTTCATTTTTCTCAATGTTTCGGCATAAAGTTCATGTCGTGATTAGGAGCTTTTAAGAAACTAATGAAAAGCTCGAATAAATAAGCCGTTGAAAAACGATCATCTATTAGTTTCTTAAAAGCTCTTGATAAAGGAAGGAAAATAAAGAATAGAATAAAATAGTTTATGATTGTAAATAGGGTATAAACATATTCTAAACCATCTAAATCTGAAAATGTACAATTAATTTAGAATATGTGAATAGTGATATATGTAATACTTGAGAAAAGTCGTCATATTAAATAAGTGATCGACTTTTCATAAAGAATACAATGTCACTGTTGACATTTTCTTTACGAATTTCACATTTTCAAATTAAGATCAGAGTGAATTCTTGTGTAGGCAATAAAATAATTATTATACAATTGATAAAATATAAACAATTTCCCAATACAAACTAGCCATTTTATATGAAAGATTTGGACATTGCACTTACATATACATGACCATGTCAATGTCTGAATCATTATGTACTCTTAAGTAAAACTGTTTCTTCTCATTGCAGACGTCAGCGATGTGGGCAGCGACGCTGCTGGTGGCCAGTTTGCTGGGAAGCGCCTGGGGTCAGTGCCTAACGGCGCAGGACAATCCGGGGGCGATGCGACCGGACGCGTCGAAGCTGATGGGCGACGCGCGCTTCCACTTCGGCATGCAGGTCCTGCACAAGGTGGCCGAAATCGAGTCCCAGGACAACGTCTTCTTCAGCCCGCACAGCCTGTACGAGGCGGTGCAGCTCGCGTACTTCGGCGCCCGCGGAGCCACCGACGCTTCCCTGCGCAAGGCCCTCAATTTGCCCGACGACCTGTCCAAGCTCGACGTGCAGAGATACTACGCGTTCGAAAAGTCCCTCGAGAGCATTCGTAAGGTGAGTTCAGTTTGCTTGCTGAGGTTCACTTTGTATCCGTGTGCAGAGACGATATCGCATCAGATTAGGCGGTTGAATAAGTGAAATTGACTCAAGTACACTTACTTATCAGCAGATGCTTTATCCTTTATCTTTATTTTTGCCTTTTTTCTATTACTTTACTGTAATAAGTGAAAGACTTTTAAAACTAAGGGACTGTTGTTCACTTATCTGAATGAAGTTTCACTTATTCAGCTTCCAAAAGGATGAAGTTCATAAGGATCTTAAACTTGCATGTAACCTGAACTAATCGTACTGTTAAGTTTTGATTGAAACCCCATTCACTATATCTAGAAAAAACTTCTGCTTTCAAAATTGTCTACTTAATTTTATTCGTATTTATCAAAATACGAACTGCTATAATGCGGCATATCAACAGCCTCTTGTGGAAAATATCCGGAATTTCAGTATCTGCAATCGGACGGGCACTTGAAAAACAATTTTGTTCTGTTCGTTAACAAATTTTCGCATTAAGTTTAATTATTTATAATTAAAAGTAACTAAATAAATTGTTATTATACCTTGAATAACATTATAGTTTCTTTTATTACAATAAATTAATAAGCCATTTCAAATAAACTCCTAGAGGGGGAATCGGGAAATTCATAATTACCGCCATAACGGCGGATAATTACTTTGATAATATTTATCCGTGTCAGGTTTATTTAAAAGTTATTTCTTCGTGGGTTAATTAAGGAGCCAGTGGATCCCCGGTAAAATTCAAGTATTGAGCTTTTTCGTTAAATCAGCTGAATTTTCTGTTAACACAAAAATTTTGATCTTCATTACGGTTTTGTTATAACAAAACTAATTTCGTTGTTCTCGCTTGATTTTTTTGAAAATAACAATTTTTAACTTAGGCCGCTTGATCTCACGTAGCCTCTCTGTTCTTAATTGCTTAAAAAAACATGTGTATTAATGATGCCGTCTTTATTCCAGGCTAATTCGTCGAGCAACTACGACTACAGAGTGGCGAACAGGCTGTGGCTGAGCAGCGCGAAGAAACTGCGCCAGTGCATGCTGGACTTTTTCGGCGAGGAGCTGGAAGCGGCCGACTTCAAAAAGGATCCGGAGGCCGTGCGCGTGCAGGTGAACAACTGGGTGAGCAACGTCACCCGCGGCAACATCAAGGACCTGCTGCCGGTGCACTCGATCGACGAGGGCACCGACGCCGTTCTCGCCAATGCCGTCTACTTCAAGGGACTCTGGCAGAGCAAGTTCTTGCCCGAGAACACGAAGCGAGACGTTTTCTACCTCGGCCAGGATAACATGACCATCGCGACCTTCATGAGGCAGAAGGGATCTTTCAATCACAGTAAGTGTCGATTTTTAATTTCAGCTCTCATAAATAATAATATATTTGACGAGAAGGAGACAGAATATGTGGGTCCTGGATTTAGCTCAAATTTTAAGGAATGATTTTTTTTTATCGAAAATATTGAACACGTATTACTTTCTCTCATGAAGTCTATATACAATAAAGCGCGACCCTACTGATAAAGCTCAGGTGAGATCTCAGGTGAGTTCTCAGGCCAAAATTTCAAGTAACTTTTAAAGTGGCGCTGCTTATATCTTGAATGAAAATATTTCACTCGAATGTCAGTTAAGATCTCACCTGAGATCTCACCTGAGATGCAAGTGAAATATTTTCATTCAAGATGTAAGCAGCGCAACTTTAAAAGTTACCTGAGATTTTGGCCTGAGGATTCACCTGAGATCTCACCTGAGCTTTTTCAGTAGGGTCGAGACCTTTAAAAAATGTGGGTTCGAAATATGTGTTTACACTCGTATTGTTTATACTTAATACAAATTAGAAATACCTACAAAAACTGCAATTACTGAAATGCGTTGGTTTAAAAAGTATTGTTTAGTTCAAATGTTATGCGAAACACTAAATTAAAAAACTAAGATAAGATTCTTCTCTTTCACAAAAAATGCATTAATTTTAAAAGTTTTAAAAAGTTTAAAGAAAAAAGTCACTAATCCCAATTTTTTAAAATCACAGTGATCTCGGAGGAGCTCGGCGTTCACATCCTGGAGCTGCCCTACAAGGGCGAGGAGGTATCCATGGTAATCCTGCTGCCGCCGTTCGTGTCGCAGCAGCAGCCGCAGCAGCAGTCGCAGCCGCGCGGCGACGGCGTGCACCAGCTGCTGAAGCGCATCTCTGAAAACACCGAGAGCGCGGAGGTACTGCGCGACTTCCTGGACCACGGGATGCCGGCGCGCGACGTCGAGCTGGCCATCCCCAAGTTCAGCATGGAGCGCGAGCTGCCCGTGAAGGACGTGCTGTCGGGGATAGGCGCCGGCGGCGTCCTGGACACCGGGGCCGATTTCACCGGCTTCGTCGCCGACGGCGAGAAGTCCATCACCCTGGGCGACGCGGTGCACCGCGCCAAGATCGAGCTGACGGAGGAGGGCACCACCGCCGCCGCGGCCACCGCCATATTCAGCTTCAGGTCCAGCCGGCCCATCGAGCCGGCCACCTTCATCGCCAATCACCCGTTCGCGTACTTCATTTACGATCGGGCCAACAGCAACATCCTCTTCGCCGGCATCTACCGCAAGCCCGAGAAGCGTTAAGGGATCGCTGAGAACTGATGCATTTCTTTTTTTTTTTTTTTTTTCATTACCTCTTTATATACATTCGCGTTGTCTACGGTGAGTTTGGCCGAGAGCCTGGCTCATCTCGCGGGACTGTTGTTTTCGCATTCTTTTCATTTTGTGAAATGAAAATGATCGCTTTTTCTTTGAGACGCTCGTCAATGACGAGGTAAATACATAGGATTTTACTTCGGGAAATCCTGGGATAGGATGTAGGAATTTAAGTGTAAGCGCATCTCTTTACTACCGTTTAAGAATTTTGTTAAGTGTGTAAAATTTTTGTTTTTAAGTTTTAATTACATCGACGAAACTGACAGCGCTTATCCAAAAATGTGAACTCTAGTTTTTTAGAGTGAGTAAGTGTGAACTTGATATGCTATTATAGTTTTTTTATATTACATCAAAACCACTTGATGTGTGATTTTTATTATTTATATACAATTAAAAGAATATTACGGAATTGCAAAAGAGTATAAATACATATTTTACAAATACAAATGTTTTATCTATTTATTTCGTTCACCTGAGCGCTTAAATTTGTCGCATGCGTTACTTTGTGTTTAATCATTTTTCATGTACAAATAACGGAAGTCTGACTGAAGCTTATCGTGGCAGTTAATTAAATGAACTATCATACTAATTTTTTTGTTAAAGATACGTCTTCTGTGTAAAAATAATTTAGATTTCTATTTTTTAATGATTATTTTTTATTGAAGAAAATTATTATTGCGTTAATTTTTATTTAATTGGATTATTTAATAGTATTTTATTTGATATTTACATTTTTTTTAAATTGAATTATTTCTACAAAGTCATCTTTAAAACGAAAAGGATACATACAACTCAGTGTACTCAGACTACACTTACAAATTTGATCTAAAATAATAAATAAAATCATTTTTTCGCATTCACTTTTTATCGACAAGATACTGACTTTTAGAGTGCGACTGTTCCTCGTGTTAGGTTCTTAAGGTGTTATATTTTATTGTTTTATAATGTGGGCTATTTTTACGATAGTTCATTGAAAAAACTTGTTGGAAAAGCTGTTTAAGTGTAACCATTTTTGAGAAAGGAAGAACGGTTATATTATAGAATACTGCTGCTGGATAAGAGTGAAGTATTGGCATATTAAAATTTGTCTATTTGTGAATTCTTTTTTCTAAAGTTCGGGAATCATCAAATCGAATCAAATTACAGGGATGTAACGTCGATTCGGACTAGTGATAGGGTTTTGATTTTAGGACCACTGGTTGGGAAATGTGCTTTCCCTATATCCACGCACGTGCGCCCGCCCAATCAATGTGTTCTAAACAGATTTCTATTGTAAATTAGACGTGATGTTCGTCGTGGTTAATGAGAAATTTTTTCGATAGGATTACAGTGCACACTCTATGAGGAAGCAAAAAACATGTAACAAGGGAAAATGGTGCAGATTGGGGAAGACGAGAATAATGAATCAGTGCAGTATAGCAGTTTTTCAATATGGTATAAATTTGATCTATGAAACATCTTACAGCAAGTATCGATAGATGAAAGATTATTTTAAAATGAAGAAGACAACATCTTAAATAGCTGATGCTTACCAACATTTTGTTATTTAGTGCCTATCATTTGCTAGAGGCATACATTAGAGTTTATTTATTTATCAATAATAAAATTTTAAAAGATAGTTAAAATAAATATTTTAGCAAGAAAATCTGTTAACAAATGAATAATTGCAATAGTTTATAACATGGTTATAATTAATGTTTAGAGAACTATTATTAAAAAGTATTTTTCTAAATATGTTTATAAAATGACATTAATTTTTTACCGTTTTATCGAAAATCCTCTTGCATTTATTTTTCTTCTTGAAAAATTAAGAAGTATAACTTCATGTAGCAGATCGAGCCGCTGCATCCTTAGTTTGATTAACTTGGAGTTGCAGCAACTATTATAAACAATGTAAACAATGCCTTTTCTTCGTGCATAACATACTGTCAAAAACATTAATGGGCATTTAACTAAATTTTTAGTGCAACAAACTCGAGAATTGGAGTACATTTTAAAATTTAACTTTTTCAGTTTTCCTGAATAAAATCCTTGACCAGGGTATAATGAAGCTAAGCGACAACGCGCGCTCCGTTGCCTTTGCGGCAATGCTACGAAAATCATCTCCAAGGCATGAATTGAATGGCATTTCTGTTTGTAATATTATATCTAAACGCCAAATTGTACTTTATTACATATAATTGCAGCAGAGCGGTATTCTCTACACAGCACGTCGCGTTTCGCTCGATTACGTACATGCGCTCTAGGAACTCCGACTGATTACCCCGTTACAATATTGAACAGTGCATATACTCAACAGCAGAAGCAGCCAGTCCGCTATCATTCCAGCCCTTCCGCAATATTTCCGCAACATTAGCTAAGCGACAGAGTCCTTTTTTTCCAGCCTCGCAATAATCGAGAAAAAAAAACCGCGGTACTTCGATGGACGTGTTGCCGTACAACTTCCGCAGCCTGCAGCTGAGCGGCATGTGGTTCGAGGGCTCTCGCTTCTGGGCCTTGAAGATGCTGTACAGGGTGGCCCTGATGGCGGTGATCTTCGAGTTCACGGCGGGCGAGATAATCCAGCTGACGCGGGCCAGCAGTAGCCTGGACGAGTTCGCGGACGTGCTGTTCGTCTGCTTCACCTTCGTCTCGCTCTGCGTGAAGATGATAAACTTCGTGAGCCGCAGGTCGGACATGGACCGGCTGCTGGGCAACTTTCGCGTGGATTTGTGCAAGCCGAGGTCGCCGGAGGAGACGGAGATCGTGCGGCAGAAGTCGAGGCAGGCCGCCAGGATCTTCCTGGGGATCATGAGCGGCTTCCAGTCGACCGGCTGGATGATGCTGCTCAGCCCGCTGTTAATCGGCGGCGAATCCCCTCTGCCGTTCACGTCCTACCAGCCGTACGACGCGTCTCACGGACTGGCCTACGCGATCACCTACGTGCTGCAGTTCATCGCTGGATCCTTCGGTGTTCTCATTGACGTCACCTTGGACACCATGGTGTACGGGTTCATCATTATGAGCACCGCGCAGTTCGAGCTCATCTGCCACAGACTCACCAATTCCACGGCTGGCGTTGGCGACTGCATCGAACATCACGTGCTCCTTCAGGACACCGTAGACAAGATTCAGAATTTCTTTATTCCTATGATTATACCGCTGTTTTGCTTCAGTCTTGTCACACTGAGTACCAGCATTGTTCAAATGTCTCAGGTAACGGATTTTTCTCACCTGGAACGGTAAATCTATAAGTTGCTTTATAAAAATATTAAAAAAGAGTGATAAAAGTAGTACTGTACATAATGTATCTAGAGCATAAACTGGTGATTCACAATCCTTTTGTGGACTTTGCAATGTGAGTCGATGGTGAGCACTGCAACACGCGAGTCTCACCAGTCCTAGGTTCGCCCGATATTTTTATGACATTTGCTGATTTCTGTTTAAATTAATTTTAATTATAGTCGATGATCGAGGCTCTTAATAAAAATATTCGAAAAAAATTTAATTTTGCGATAAAAGTTTCCTTGCCCTAACGCTTTTTTTTTATCTGTCGGTTTAACAACCAGCTCAGTTTTATAGGTTCAAAAAAGATAAAAATCGAGCTTGTGTTAAAAAAAATATATTTCTTTTATGATAAATGAATAAAATGAATCTGTATATTGATATTGTCAACTCAAATGTTACAGAAACAAATAACTAGCGTCGAGTTTTGGTCTATGGCCTTATATCTGTGCTGCATGCTTTGCCAAGTATTTCTTTACTGCTGGTTTGGGAATGAATTGGAACTAAAGGTAAGGAAAAAAACACCTGATCATGTGAGATCTCATAATGACGTTCATTTTCAAATGATGTACACGTATGAGATCTCATAACAGACTTCATTCTTGATATTCACGCATCCATATAATTGCAATGGCATTATTTTAAAAATGTTTTTCCACTGGTCAGAGTGAGGCAGTTATTGAAGCGATTTACTCGAGTAAGTGGGTGGACTTTGCGGCTCGAGAGAGGAAAAACCTTTGGTTCATTATGCTGCGAACACAGCGTCTCACAAATATTTCTTTCCACGGACAGTGTGCATTGTCTTTGAACACCTTCATATGGGTATGCATTTTCGAATCTTTTCTTTGTTCGATTATTAAGAAGTATTTCGGAAAAAATTAAGCCAATAAAAGTAGTATACTGGCACAACATTTTGTCATTATTTCAGTAACGCGCTTAACTTCCTTATTAAACTAGTTATTAATATAAAGTCGTTGCTTGTTCTTCTAAAAGCAAGGTATACTTACAATACGATCTTTAACACAGAACGAAATCAACGTTGTAACTAACGCTGTTTTCCCGTAATATGATTAAAACATTACAGAAATTTAACAAAACCATTTCACTATTAAATTAACTACGAATTACAGATTGTCAAAACTTCATACGCAGCCTTCAACCTATTGCAGCAAGCATCAATCTGAAGACTATGTGAGGAGTAAAATGCTAGTCAAATTAGCATCATCGTATGTCTTTTGCATTCCATTATCCACAACGTACAGTAGAGATTAAATGATTCAAAAGTAATGTAGTGATTTTTAAAAATTATAATGTTTATTATTGTTGTTATTGTTACTGTTACTGTTATTAATAGTGTTACGTCCGAAGGCTGCAATTGTAAAAGTCATTGTACTTTCTGCAACTTCTTTAATCATTTCTTTTGACAATTTCCTAGTTTTTTTTTTATAATAAATTCAATACTCAAATTTTAAAATGTTTAAATAATTTGTCTTCGGGCAAAACATCTTCCTACTTCCAATAAATGATCAGCTTGGGAATCACTTTTAGTCTAAAGGTAAAATAAAGATGTTTTGACTCACTCGTATGGTCTGCCTTATCGAGACGTCGACCTGACAATTTCCGAAAACTCCGAAAATAAGAATCCAATTATCGCAGTTCCTTCAACAGCAGAACAAACAATAAAGGGATCTCAAGTGACAGCTGTCATTATCTATTGATCATTTACGACCCGCAAGTAGCTTAGGCATTTATTTTCACTCATGCAAAAACTGTGTAAGAGAGGAAATAACTGCGAGGCTTATTGGTCGACATTTTTGCGACTGATAAAACCTCTTTTTTGCGACACTGTGCTATTTCGAAGTAATCGAAGTTTTGCGTACTTATGGGGCAGTCAGATACCGACATTGCAGCTTTTCACTTCATTCAACGTTTAAAAAATAATTTAGACCAAACGCTCATTAATAATCAAGTTGTTTAAAAAATACCTTATTGTCGCAACGTCCGCACTAAAAGGAAAATCAAGAATTCATTTCTCCGTACATATGTATTTGCAGGCAAATCAAAGTATTCTTAGTAAACAACTATTCATGTGACACATTTACAATATATTTTTACATTACACATTATTAAAAACATTCGTAGCCATTTTATAAGACCACAAAGGGTACCACGTGATTCACTGTTGTGCGACGACGTAATGCATACCACTCCAACGCAACAAAGTATCGGAGGCACATCCCGCTTTGTATTTAATATTAAATTATTACGACAAAATTGTACCTAATGATGCATAATTTCAGGCTAACGTATTTTCTGCGAAGCCTTGCATTTCTCTCGTTTATGTGACTGCTATAAACGGCCCGATTGAATTCGCTCCTGTAATTATTAAACAGCTCTGCAACAGTCGCTTATTATAATCGAGAGTGCTATTCTGCTGGACTTCCACCCCTTTATCGAATTTGATGTTTTTAAGAGAAGCGAGGCTGAAACATTTTTTTTTTTTTAAATACTAAACAGTGAAAAATTCGTTCAATGGATGTGCTACCGTATAACTTCCGCACGTGTCAGCTATGCGGCATGTGGTTCGAGAGTGAGAAATGTTGCCTCGCGAAGACACTGTACAGACTGGCGGTGCTCATGGTGATCCTCCAGTTCACCCTGGGCCAGATAATCGCGCTGGTAAGGATCCGCGGCAGCCTGGACGAGTTCGCGGAGGTGCTCTTCCTCAGTCTGACCTTCGCGGCGCTGTGCCTGAAGGTGCTGAACTTCGTGTCCCGAAGGTCGGAGATGCTGCAGCTGCTGGGCGACTTTCGCTCGGACGCCTGTCTGCCGAGGTCGCCCGAAGAGAGGGACATAGTGGAGCGGTGCTCGAGAAACGCCGCCAGGATCTTCCTGGCGATTATGAGCCTGTCGCAGTCGACCGGCCTGGTGCTGCTGGTCATCCCGTTCCTGAGCGGCGGGGGCGCGAGTCTGCCCTTCAAGTCCTATCAGCCGTACGATGCTTCCAGTGGCGCGGGGTTCTGGTGCGCCTACGCGCTGCAAATCCTCGCGGCGGTGTACGGCGTGCTGCTCAACGTGTCCATGGACACGATGGTGTACGGGTTCATCATTATGAGCACCGCTCAGTTCGAGATCATTGGAGATAGGCTGGCTAATTCCACGGCTGATATTGGAGATTGCATCAAGCACCATGTGCTCGTTCAGGATATCGTCTTCAAGATTCAGCATTTCTTCATCCGCGTGATCGTTCCGTTGTTCTTCTTCAGCCTCGTCACTTTGTGCACCAGCATTTTTCAAATGTCACAGGTAATATCTTCCTTGGCCTGATAAAATAATATTTAAATCAATGACAAGTTATTAAATTCGATAGAAATTGAAAGTATCAGTTAATTTGTTTATTTTGAATAAAAGAAATTGTATCGGTCGTAAAGAACATAAGTGCATGTTTCAGAACAGAATGCAACAAGGCATTAGAAACCAACAATTAATGTTACTTCATAATTTTCTGTTATTCATTTCAGAAAATGTTCGGGACCTTAATATACCCGGAATAGTATTAGATCAAATTATTTCTGAAATGACAATTGAAACATCTTCAAAATCGTTTCTAAATCCGTCATTAGAAGATGTTTCCGAAACGTTTTAAAAGTGGACTAATAAATTTATTATTTTTTACAATTTTTGCAAGCAGAGGTTTCTCAAAGTATTCTCAAATCGTTTAAAAAAAATTTGCCTTGCTAATGCTGGAAGATAACGGAGTTCATTGCAGCGTTTACATCTATTTTTTCAGTGTTCGAGACCATACTGATGTTTTTTCAAGTTTTTACTGTTTATTATAAATTTCTGTAGTTGAATTAAAATAACAATTAAAATTATTTCTCCAAATTGTGGATAATCAAATAAAAATCTTCTCATGATCGATGATGATTTGGAGATAAAGTAGTATAGACAAACAAATAATAAGTTAATAACATAATATAATAAGTAAATATATCTCAGTTGGTAGAAAAGGTGTTATCTTTTACTGTGGCTAATACTGCCCACCGTGAATTTGCAGAAACAATTGGCAAGTTTCGAGTTTTTGTCCCTTATCATGTACTTGGCATGTATGCTCTGCCAAGTGTTTCTTTACTGCTGGTTCGGAAATGAATTGGAGCTGAAGGTAAAAAAGAGGTACGTTTTGAAATTTATTGTTATTTATTCACGGTTTTCTTTTCTTCAGAGTAAGGCAGTTGTGGATGCGATTTATTTGAGTAACTGGGTGGATTACTCAAATCAAGATAAGAAAAGCATTTGGTTCATCATGCTAAGTGCACGGCGCGGCTCGAATATTTCATTCCATGGACAATGTGGTCTATCTTTGGGCACGTTTCTATGGGTAAGAATCTTATAATCATCTTCAACATTTTTCTGTATCAATAAAATTTGGGTACATTTAAAAGACCTTTATTTAACGAAAATTGCAGATTGTTAAAACGTCATACGCCGCCTTTAATTTATTGCAACAGGCATCGATTTGAAGACTACGGAGAGTACTGCCAATTAAATTATCAATCGAAGTATAAGCTACTATTTGTAAATTGTATTTTCTAAAAAGACTATTAGAAAAGAATTAAAAAATATTATTTCATATATTTTTTATTATTCTGTTAAAATTTTTATTTAGACCATTCTGAAAAGACGTTTTCGTAATTCTGTTGATATTAGCAAAAAGGGAGTTGTAATTCGACTGCTGCAATTTTCTTTTAGCAACGGAATTCACCTGTTCCGTGTTGCTTTACAAAATTATCGTTATTCTTTTTTTTTCTGAGGTTTTATGGTCAACAATGTTGACTCAAGACCATAAAGTTGCCACCTATTGTTGCAGTAGGTCCAGTTACCTCCAAATTTTTATTAAGTTACAGTCTTGATGTATCATTGAATAACAGACCTTTCTAAACTGCCGATTTGTCTGAACGCATTACCTTTAAGTGTTCATTCAGCCAATATATTTGACGTAGTCCTCAGTTGCTGAATCCTCTGGGCATGATCAAGTGCATCTCAGTCTCTCTGATTTAGGCTCCCAACTTGTTCCTTTTTAACCGTGCCCTGAGCAAATCAGGATTAACTCTGTTCCATGTCTTGTGTTTTGACGAAATTTATTCGTAAATAATTATTTTGCTGAATATAAATAAAATAAAATTATTTTATATAAAATTGTAATAAGACGTATTATAGCATTAACTTAAAAAAAAAATTCAGCGCACTTTTCATACAACGAACTTTGCAAATATTAAATAAGAGTTTCAATTATTATTTCAGAATTTTTTCAAGGTGCACAGATTACCGTGATTTCTCAATGATATTTAAAAATTTAAAAGGAAACGAAAGTACAATATATTACAAAAATCAATGCTACAGAAGCACAGCAAAAGTTTGCGCATTACGTTAGTCGAATTTTTTTTTATATTTAACAATAAGCAGATGTTTCTTCTTACCCCCAGTATAGAAATTGACTCCAGCTCCAAAGTTGCCTTGCATCATATCTCGCCCTTAAAATATTCAGACAACCTCTGTTATTCATCGTCTTTAGCTATAACTTGTAATTGTCGTATCGGCAATGAGTAAGTAATACATATAAATAGTTGCGCGAGGTTCTCCATATACTTACCCACACTTCCAGAATTGCACAATGGACATCCTACCCTTACAGTTCCGAACGCTCAGTTTTCTCGGGCTGTGGATCGACGATTCTCATAGCTTCGTCTTCCTGCGAAGATGTTGGGGAATGTTTCTAAAATCCATTATTTTTTATTTCACCTTTACCGAGGTAATCGATCAATTTATATTGGTAACGTTAACCATTATAATACATGTTGATAAAAATTAGAGTAAGAATAAAATGATACTAAAAGTTTCACTGAACTAGCGTTTCGATTTAAATACGATAAAAAATTTATTTCTACTATTTAATACCAGTATTTATAAATTAATTAAAGAACTATATATTAACTGTGAGACAAAAATTTACAATAAAATAATCCATGGAGGTGATAGAGTTCTACAGACTGCGCAACAACGTGGAGGAGCTCGTCGACGTCATGTTCCTGACGATCACGTACGTAATGCTGTGCGTGAAGCTCGTCAACTTCTCGCTGAAGAGGCGAAGCCTGTCGGACCTCCTGCAGCATTACCGGGCGAACGAGTGCCAGCCGAATTCGCCGGACGAGGAGGCGATCGTCCGGTTCTACCTGGAGAAATCGCTGAATATCTTTAGGAACATACTGGGCCTGTCGCAGGCCACCGGGGTCTTCTTTTGCGCGCTGCCCTTCGTGACCCTGAGGCCCGAGGACTACGTGCTGCCCTTCAAAACCTACCAGTTCTACGACGACAGCACCACGCTGGGATTCTCCTTGACCTACGCCGTGCAGTCCATGGCGCTGATCTTCGGGATCTTCATGAACGTCTCGATGGACACGATGACCTACGGATTCATCATTCTGGCCACGGGCCAGTTCGAGCTCATCGGCCACAGGATCGCGCGATCCGCCCTGGAGGCTAATATCCAGTTGACGAAACGATGCATCGCCCATCATGTTCACGTGACCGAAATTGTGCTCAAAGTGCAGAGCGTTTTCATCACCGTCATTGCGCCCCTTTTCTTCTTCAGCCTGTTAACTTTGTGCGCTAGTATTTTTCAAATGTCACAGGTAATGTAGCTTAATGCAAACTGGAAATTTCAATGCTTTGATATAAATTCTGCATTTCTTTTTTAATTCAGAATGACTTAATAAGCCTTGAATTTTTGGGATTCGCCATGTACTTGTCTTGCATGCTTTGTCAAGTATTTCTTTACTGCTGGTATGGAAACGAACTTAAATTAAAGGTGTTTAATTGAAAAAGTGACTCGCTCTCTATATTGTATTATAATAATAATCATATTTCCGTCAGAGTGAAGGTATTGTCAATGAAGTTTACAAAAGTAACTGGATGTCCCTGAACGAGCAGCAGAAAAAAATGCTTCAACTATTAATGATGTCGGCTCAAAGAGGTTTCACCATATCCCTAAGTGGCCAGTGTCCCTTATCTTTGAGTACATTCGTACAGGTAATAGTTGTACAAATTCTATTCAAATTTAAACATTTTTAAATGCAATTCCTTTTTCAGATCATGAAAGCATCCTACTCCGCTTTTAGTTTACTCCAGCAGGCTTCGGATGAATAAAGGTGATGTTGAATGAAAATAAAATAAAACAAAGTGTACAAATTGTAATATTGATTATTTTAGTAAGAATCGAAGTATCTTTAAGTATGTGCACTGCAAGCGTAGAATAATTTTCCTACTAATAAATAATGATCCTGTACGCGAGAGCGCCTATTTTAAGGAACGATATCAATTGCCCGAGGCTTGCGTAAAATCAAAGGGAATAAGAAAATTTAGTATGCAAAGTGTCGCAGAGTCGGAATTCAGGTATCTCTTGTACCACCCTCGCTTTTCGAGTAATTGCGCAATTACGGGGAGCGCACATGTCGCCGCTTCGATAATGCGAAATCTACGTCCCCGTAGATAAAGGGAACGCTAACTATAGAAATAATAGCCGTCATTATCTGCGGTTTCCCATCTGCATTGTAATTTTGGTATTTTTAAGCAAACTTTTAGTACTTTTCGACTGGTAAGCCCGATTTAGCATAGCGCTGGACTCTATAAGCGCGATTATGAGTTTCTAAATAAAGCTGACGTGTTTCTTAATCATAATTGATACGCAGTGATTGATTCAGAAAAGTAGTGGTTTATCGCTCTAAATGTTAGGAAGAATAATTCTCAAGTAACTTTTTTGTGATTCACTTAATATAATTTTTTACATATTATTTTAAACTTTGTTCTTATATATATATTATAATTAGAAGTACTGTTTTTAAAAAATGTCTGATGAATGTATACGTCTGTGAGTGCATGTGTGAGTGCGTGTGTTTGTTCATTGACGTCTGCAATCAGTCAAGAAAGTTTTTGCTTCAATAAATCAACTATTTATTATTTTTCTAACCTGCGAGTTTTCATATGACAGCCTTTTTCTACATACTGAAGGGCATTTTTCTTGCTACTCTACGACTCGTACATCTCTTGTAACTTATTTGAGTATGATTTTGAACAGAAGAACTTAACTGTAGTTCGACGTGGTCGAATGTCAGTGCAGACTTTCCCACCCGTTTTGGAGTTCTGATGGATTTTAAGCGTCTGCTGCCAAAGCTTAGTGAGCATAGCTGACTCACCTGGGACAAATGCCAATTCATTCACCCAAAGGTAATATTTTTATACTGACGTGTAAACTTCTACTTCTAAACTTGATAAATTTTTAACCCACGCTCGTTCCGATTTCAGGAGCATTACGAGCGCTTCCACAGAGTCTATGTTTTTGAATAATACAAAGTCGTGCACGAGCGTAAATAAGCTTTATCCAGCATGGTGCCTCCGAAAATTCTCATGACGTGCATTGTCAATCTTCGGTTTCCTTTTATCTATCGAAGGAAACCGTTGATTGATAAAGCATGTTTCCTGCTGAGGTATCGACGGCTGAGGTAAAATATAGTCCAAATAACCGAGAGCTGTTTACCTTCTTTGCAGGACTTAAAACCAAATTTTATAAGAAAAAAATGTTGGTTGAGCGAACGAAACACAAGCCACTGGAAGAAGATAATGGCCTTGAATCTGACGTGATGGAAAGCAACGAACACTGGAGTCATGTTCGTGATAAGGAAAATAAATATCAGTTATGCAATTTACAATAACGATCATGAAGGATGGATTTATTTTAGACAGTACTTTCTACATCTCTTCGGCAGATAACTGCATGTATGCGATGTTAGATCTTAATATGAAAAAGGACTCTGCATAATCTTTGTTATCCTAAATTCAATAGAGTTTACCGAAAAAAAGGTCAAAATCGGAAAATTGTTTGTTATTTCTCATCAAGTGAAATACGGAACTTTGACCGGTATCCAGTAAAAATTATTTTACAACATTGCGCTTGTGATCGATTACTATCAAAGTCCCAACGTTTCACACAATTTTTTCAGGCGCGGAGTCTTTTAATAAAATTTGTTTGAATAATAATTTTATTATACAAATTACAAATTTTGTTACAAGACTACGTACAATTCTAATCATTAATTTCAATTAAAATTGTTTCACTTTAGTTTACAAAAACGTATTACTTTTCCATTGAGTGATTAATTAATAAATGATAACTAGCAATCATAATTTTTGAAAGAGGTTTGCAGATTTCAAATTTTATTTATATGATAAATACCTTTCAATACAATGGGTGGATGAGAAAGAGATCAAAAATACAGAGTGAGGTAGTTTAATCCAATTATATTTATTTAATTTTTTATAATTAACAACAAGCTGCCGCTCACCAAACTGTGAGTTGACTCCCACGCACTGACTGTAACTACAAAGTCACTTTACAGCGCATCTCGCCTTTAAAATATTCAGGCACCCTTTTGATATTCACCGCCTATAGCTATTATTCGTAATTGTCGTCTGCGGCAATAATTAATACGCGTAAATCCGAGTTTCACGGGGTTCACCGTATGCGCGTACCCATGCAAACTCTCGACAAAATTATTGTACAATGGACGTCCTACCCTTACCCTTTCGGACGCTCAGTTACCTGGGGTTGTGGATCGACGAGTCTCACCGTTTTGTCTTGCTGAGACAATGTTGGGGATTGCTGATAAAAACTAGTATTTTTTATTTCACCCTTACCGAGGTAACCAAACACTTTATCAATTTACATCACTTTTACATCACTTTATAGGGATAATGTGAGATCAGAGTTATGAGAGAATTAAAAAATAAGATTGAAGTAGACTCAGTTTATTCAATTTATTCCATAACTAATTTTATTTCTGATATTTACCAATCGTTTTGGTGAAACCCAAAAAAAGTAACATTTAAAATTTTATAATTTAAAAATAATCCATAAAGATTGTAGAGCTATACATTCTACGCGACAACGTGCCGGAGCTAATAGCTGTGATGTTCGTGGTGATCACCTACATACTGTTGTGTCTGAAAATTGTCAACTTTTCAATGAGAAGCAACGGCAGCCTGTTGGACCTACTGGAGCATTTCCGAGCGAAAGTGTGCCAGCCGAAAACGTCGGACGAGGAAGTGATCATCCAATTCTACCTCCAGAAAGCCATGAACGTCTTCAAAAAGATACTCTTCTTGTCTCAGGCCACAGGGATACTATTCAGCGTACTGCCGTTCGTGACCCTCAAACCCGCGGACTACGTGCTGCCCTACAAGACGTACCAGTTTTACGACGACACCACCACGCTGGGCTTCGCCTTCACCTACGCCACTCAGTCGTTCACTGCGTTTTGTGCCATCTTCGTGAACGTCTCCATGGATTTGATCATCTACGGTTTCATCATTCTGGCCACGGGCCAGTTCGAGCTCGTCGGTCACAGGATCGTACGATCCGTGGCGGAGGCGGACGTCGCGTTGACGAAGCAATGCATCGTTCATCATATGCACGTGTACGAAACTGTGGCCAAAGTGCAGAGCGTTTTCATCTTGGTCATTGCGCCTCTGTTCTTCTTCAGTCTGCTAACTTTGTGCGCCAGTATTTTTCAAGTGACGTCGCAGGTAAAGTACCTAATTTTATAAAAAATCTTTTGATGACTCACTGGGAGAAGATATGACCTTTGGGACACGGGTCCTTAAGAAACTTTGAAATCCGTGATCCTAATGCTCTAAAGTTGAATCAGTGAAATTCATCAATGTATACTTAATAATGTGAATAGTCTTTTACTTATTAAATAAATTCATGTAGATTTTACTTATTCCGATTTAGAGGGAATGTCTCCTCCTCTTCTAGTCAGCATACTGCATGATAAGTGATATTATATGTATAACTTTTTTTAATACAGAGCAGTATAATGAGCTTTGAATTTTTGGGATTAGCCATGTACTTGTCTTGCATGCTTCTTCAAGTATATCTTTACTGTTGGTATGGGAATGAGCTTAAAATAAAGGTATTTAATCGAAAAAGTCATTTCCTCTTTAGCTCTTTTATAATAATCTATGTTCCCATTAGAGTGAAGATGTCGTTAACGACGTTTATAGAAGTAATTGGATAACACTGGACAAAGAGCAGAAAAAAATGTTGCAATTTATGATGTTTTCAGCTCAACGAGGTTTCACCATATCTTTAAGCGGCCAGTGTCCCTTATCTTTAAGCACATTTGTTCAGGTAAATGACAAAAGTAATTTTTACTTATTCATTTTTCATACTATTCTTTTACAGATTATGAAGGCATCGTACTCTGCGTTCAATTTACTCCAGCAAGCTTCGGCCGAATAAATGTGAAAGCGATGAATGGAAATAAAATAGTGTACAAATTGTAATAATATTGATTATTTTAATAAGAATGGAATAATTGTCGTCATGAATTGTTTTCGTAGAATAATTTTCCTCTAAGCAAGTGACTTATATGCAGAAAAGTCAATTATAAAGTTTAATACGAAAAGCGGACGCAGACGTCTCCGTTTGGAAAATGAGAAACACCCTCATAAACAAAGGCAAATTTTCGCGTGAATTCTAACTATAAACTAATAGCTAACATTATCTCTAGCTCCACAAATTTAAATTTCTTACGTGCATAATAATTTTGACATTTTTCAAGCGCTGTTCATTTTTTAAAACTCGTGATATCAATTTAGGCCTTTGCGTTGAACTAAACTGTGAAACTATGGAGTTTATGAGATTCTAAATAAAGCTGACGTGTTTCATAATCATAATCGATACGCCTTGATTGAGTCAGAAATCGAGTGACCTTTCGAGTGTGATTTTCTTTTTCTCCGACATGTTCGTAGTTTCTCTTTATATTATTTTAAGCAATATTTTTATCGGAAATTCCATATCCACCAGTAATCAATTTTATTTAATTTAAGTCAGATTTTTATTAAAGTTTTTATTTAAGTTTTTTTATTAAATTTACTTATATGCAAAGTTAGGTTCAATTTTCAGAAATAGTACTTCAGAGACAGTTTCCTTGAATAATATTGAATATGCATTTTACGATTATCAAGTGACTTGGGAAGAAGCAAGAATATTTTGTTTAGGACTTGAGTCTGAACTTGCAGTTTTGGATACTGAAGAAAAAGCAGCTTTTATCTCCGGGCATATAGCAGCAAGCGACTTTGGTGATTCTTTTGAAATTTATATATTTTTATTAAGGATTTATGTGGACAGCGGTTTATTTATATTCATTTTATTTGAAATCTATAAGGTAACTTTGAATGAAAAGAGTAAATTACAGATGTTTTCAAATTAAGATTGCTGTAGAGACTTGCAAGTCTCAGCTTTTACACAGTTACTATTTAAATTAATACTCTTCTAAAAATAATTTATGTACTTATTACTGTAGGTGATGAAGAATTTTGGATAGGTTCTAAAATGAATTTTCGAAATAATTGGGTTTGGACGGCAACTAATTCGACAGTAGAACTTGTTAATATAGTCCAAGAAAGGATAACAACACTAAATTATTCACATTTTCAATTAGAAAACGATATTTTTTGTCTAACAATTTTTCGCAGGAATCACTACATTCCTATTTTTACTCCAACTCGCTGTTTACAGACTAGGCGATTCATCTGCCAAAAAAGTAAAATAATTTATTATTAAAATAAAATAATTTTAGATCCAAATTAATGTTACTTGTATTTTCACAGACAAAGCAGTACAAGAAGAAAATGTAATAAACGCATTTTCAGCAAGGATAGACAACAATCACTTTTTATTCTTCCTATCGAAACGAACTTGGTACGAAGCTGTTGCACAATGTCGAATTAGGGGATTTCAAATAGCTGAAATTTTGAGTCCAAATGAAGCCAGGATCTTAGGAATAAAAATGTTGAAATTAAGACCAAGTACTTAAACAAACACGTTCATTTAATTTTGCAATTAAATTTAAAAATAAATCTTAATTATTTCAAAAGGATCTATTGAGAGTGCTTGGATCGGTGGCCACTTGGAGGATCGAATCTGGAAATGGTTACCTTCAGGAAAAAATATAGTACGAAACGAATTATGGGAAGACAAAAATATGATCTCTGGAAGTTGTTTGCAACTGGATAGGCATGGTTTTACCTTGCCAACGTATTTAAGCAACAAATGCGATAGAAAACGTGATTTTTTATGCCAAATTCGTACGGAAAATTATCTGCTACTGTTTATTAATAATCATTTTTTACGAATACGTCCATTACTCATTTGCTTTACAGGAACAAAAGAACAGAATACTGATCCAGTGCTGGTAACGGCCGAGTCTTGCGAGTACTGGATTCATTTTCAACAACTTAATTGGTCCGAAGCAAACGAAACTTGCTTTGCCCGAAATGCTAGCCTGGTTTCTTTCGAATCCCCAGTAACAATGAAGCACGTGACAAATATTCTGAGAGATAATAGAAAAGGTGAGAAAAAATACAATTGTCTCTGAAATTTATTAATTGTACAGTGTAATTTAAGGAAAATTTCAATTGATAATCGTAGATTGTAATCATAGAATTGCGGCACATATGGGTGGACGGAAGACTTACGGCTGAAAACGACGATTTTAATAAAACAATAGGGCAGTTGGAAAATGCTGGAGATAAGGACTTGCAAGAATATTACGTACCTCGGTGTAACGATTCTCGTTTTTGCCAAAGTACTGGCAATTGTTTGAATATGGATCTTGAAGATTATTATGCTCCAATGATATATGGCCTTGACTGTAATATTAAACAAGCATTCATATGCCAACAGAGTAAGTAAACATAATGATTTTTGGATTACTGCAATTTTGGTGACTACATAAAATTTTATTATAAATTCTAGGGTCAGAAAGTTGTTCTTTTGTGGATGGACCCTCAAAATCTAGCAGAGAATATGGTTTTATAGCCAATTATACAACTTTGGAAGATACATCAAAAGAAAAATTGTCAGATAATGGTACACCTTTTCTAAATGAAAATAATGGAGTGTCGTCACCATTGAACGCAACTTTGATTGTTTTAGACACTACAAAAGATACAAATCCAACATTGATACCAATATCAACAGAAGATGATTTTATGAATGATTCGACAAGTGAATCTACTCTAAGTTATACAGAAGACATCACGACCTTATCATCTGAGCCTACATCAGATTTTGCTAAAGAAATTTCATCTAATGATCCTTTGACTTATTCATCAGAAACTACTAAATCATCAATACTATTTGAGGAACCAGTTACTATAAATTATAAGGCACTGTTCACAGCAATTCCACGCCAATTTGAAAATACGCCAAAGTATTCCACGTTTACTAGTACAGATTCGATGGAAAAAAGTTTAGTGAACGGTACGGAAGTAAATGAGCCACAAAGTAGCGAATTATTGTCATTTAATAATGATACGAGCTTTTTTAATGATACTAGGTTATACACCACAAAGTCAGAAGAAGATTTTTCACCAAACACTACTATGATGCACAAATTAGATACTTTTGAAACATCTACATCATTTTTTAGCGAAGAGTCAAGTACTTCAAGTAAGTTAGAAGGCAATGATTTCGAGATTTCTGTCAGAAACTTTAATTCCGATTTCTCTTTAGAAGCAACAACCATCAAATCAGTAAACGAAAGATTTCAAGAGATTCTTGAGCTTTTTCTGTCAGAAGAATCAGATGCCAATGACAAAAAGATAAGAGAAGGTTTATCAAGAATTGTTGAGGCAAGTTTTGCTAAAAATATGAAAAACAATAACCCATTATCTGATCCTAGGTTAAAAAAATCCAACGTCCATGCATCAAACCTGGATGAAGATGAGTATACTCGTATTTTCGCCAATCGATTCTTTACAGATGGATCAGTGCAATTTCCGCATGAACGAAATAAAGGGCCTTCGAATAGAAGATCGGAAAATAAGCCAGTGAAGGTCATGGAAAATCACACGAAGGAACACAGTTTGAATGTTAAAAGTAATCCGGTACAATTGCGAAGAAATAAAAGTTATTCAACCAAGGATTCAATACAATCGATACGCGACCCCGGAAAAAGCTCAAGTCCGAATTTCGGTGACTTAATGCATGCTCTTAAAAGGAATCTTGACGAAAAAAATTTAAGCCATCTTTCAACTGCAACACCTGGTTTCTCGAGCGGAGCTGGAAGTCCGTGGAATGTATTATTCACGCGCATAACGCACCATCTAAACGTCACTAAATCTGATAAAAAGTTAATTGGGTTCGACGTCAAAGAAATTCCATTTCATTAAACGGATGAAGCGGTTCTCTGATTTGTTTTGGCTTCTGTTGTTCGACTTTACTTCCTATAACAAATGAAGTTAGAATTTTTAATAAAGATTATTATAAAAATAAATTCAATGATAATAATCACTTCTCCAACAAACCAAATCCCTGTCTATATCTATATGAAAACTGAGCAGAAGTATATTCCTATAATAATTTGAAAACAAAATTGTAGGAGTGCTCATACTTGTTTCTTTTAAAACGATATTTGCGTTATATAAACTGTAAAATAGTGTAACATCTCGCCGCACATAAAATTGCTTTATATTTGTAATCGAGTCTACTTTTAAAATCTACTAATTCCGATGACTTTTATAACAATTCTGTTCTTATTTTCCACACAATATCTTATGTTTCTTTCTTTTTGTTGCAAGATTTAAAATCATCTTTCTGATCACAGGAGAATATTTCTACATTTAATCGATAAATTAACGATTTCCTAAAATAATTTCTGAATTCGAGTTTAAATATATGTTTTTTATCTTATAATTAACCGTACAACAGATAGATTTTAGCAAACCTCCATTCTCTATAGTAACATCGAAGGCTAACAAGCCACTGAATGTTCGCCTAACGCAAAAAGCTTGCTGGGTGACCGGTACATACTCATTACAAAGTAGTTTAGTATTCAGATCGGCCGACGTCTATTTGATCCCTTATTGTCCGCTATAGCATGTAATTTATGAATATTGAATTTGCCAAAGGCACTCGGAAACTTCCCCTCACTTTCATCAAACTCGGCAAATTCTAAAATGAACGTGCTCCCCGTGAACTTCGGTACCTGCCGCATCTTCGGGCTCTGGTACGAAGAACCGCGCCGACTATGGCCCCTGAAACTTTTTCACCAGTGCCTCGCGGGTTTCCTGATCCTACACTTTACCGTATTCCAACTGGTAACGCTGGTGCTGATGCGCGACGCGGGAGTGGAGGTACTAACGGCCTGCCTCTTCATGTCGCTCTCCTACGTGGCGGCCTCGTACAAGCTGCTGTACTTCGTCGTGGAGCGGCCGAAGCTGGAGGATCTGTTGGACAAATTCCGCCTCGAGGTGTGCCGGCCGCAAAATCCCGATGAGTTAGCCATTGATCATCGCCATCACACCGTGGTCTACCGGCTGTTCGTCGTGCGGATGGTCACCACCTTCTTGAGCGGCTTTACCTTCCTGTTCCAGTCCTTCATCGCCGGCGAAGATAAGCAGTTGCCGTTTAATGCGTACGAGATGTTCGATACCAATGGTGATGTTAGTTTCGCCGTCGCGTATGCTGCTCAGTTCATCACGGCGGTTTGTGCGATCGGTGTTGATGTCTGCCTCGACGCTACGGCCTGCGCTTTTATCATCCTCATCGGCGGTCAGCTGGAATTGCTCAGTCACAGGATTGAGACTACAGGTGGACGAAACTTTAAGAACTATGTTTTCCACCACAATTTGATTTTTGACATCACTAAAAAAGTTCAAGCGTTCTTTTTAAACATTATTTTACCCGTGTTTTTCTTCGGACTGATTACCCTTTGCAGCAGTATTTATCAACTTGCACAGGTAAAACATAATCTTCGGTATGGCGTTTAAAAAAATCTCTTGGGCAATCTTCTCTTTTTCAGACAAGAGATACAGCTGATTTCGTCGGCTTCTTTATGTACGTCGGATTTTTGCTGAATCAATTATACTACTACTGCTGGTGCGGAAATGAGCTTCAATTTAAGGTGAATAAGCACTATATTGTTTTAATTGAAAGAAGCTTTGTAAGGTTAATTGAAACTTTAAGTTAAGTTGTTTTTGACATTTATTTAAGGTCCGAAGTATAATACTTCTAATGAATGACATCATGTATTTTGATCTGCTTAACTGCTTCAGAGTAAATCTGTGACTGATGCGGTATTTCGGAGCGATTGGACTACATTGAGACCACTCGAGAGGAGGAATTATTGGTTCATTATGTTCATGGGTCATAGAAATTTAGTGATTTCGTATCACGGCCAATGTACTCTGAATTTGATCACTTACATTTGGGTACAAATCTATATAAAAAATTAAGCGACTGTTAATCACTGTTTTATTTTTATCACCAACCAAAATTTTATGAATTATTTTTAAACGCAAACATTTACGTAATAGTGTATCGCTGTCACTATATTCGAAAATCTTTTATATTTTTTTCTTTTAGATGATAAAAACATCGTACGGAGCTTATAATCTTTTACAACGGGTTTCCAGTAATACTTAAATCAAGAAGATGGGAAAACTTATTACAAAAAGTTCTGTAACACAGAAAGAGTCTCAAAAGTTATAGTCTGTAAAAAAATGGAATATTTATGATGTATTTGTTGGACAAAATTTATTCAGATTTTCAGATAACTCATTTTTTATATTATATCTTATACAGTAATATAAATTACTGAAAATAACAAAACTGTAAAAATTATCAGTATTACTTCTAAAACGTTATCCATCTTATATAAACTATCAAATGATGTATCAACGTACACGATTTATTAATTAATATTTCATAAGCTATGAAAGAAGTATTTCCAGAGACACGTTGGTTATCAGAAAAAATATTTTAACGCTTAATATTGTCTTGAATCCTATAGGATTCAAGAAGATTCACTATATACATAAAAAACAAAGAGATCAAAGATGACAAGGAGTAAAGCTGACGTCGAATAAAAAGATAAAATGTACAAATTGTGCATTGATTATTTCAGTACAAGAATCGAACGGTTCTCATTAAGTATGGACGCTATTACTGTATAGAATAATTTCCTATCTACCTTACAGGCGCATCTATTTTGAGAGACGGCAATTGCACGAAACTTGCGTAGAATCGAAACCAATTACAAAATTTAGTATGCACATAGTTGTGGAGACGGAAATTCCGCCATCGCCTCGCCGTACTTCACTTTTCGAGTAATTGCGCAATTACAGGAAATGCACATGCGGCCGTTTCGAAAATGCGAAATCTACGTCCCCATGGACAAAGGGAACACTTCTATTGTACGCCGCCTATAGGAATAATAATATCTGACATTACTCGTAGGTCCTCGAACTTCGATTTCCTACGTGCGTTGCAATTTTGATATTTTTAATCAAACTTCGTTATTTTTAAGCTATCACATTATCGATTTAGTATTTCCCGATAGACTCTCAAATAATGAAATATACGGGATTCGTATAAAGCTAATGTATTTAGTTAGATACATTCTACGGGGTAATTTAGTTTATGGAAATTTAGTTTAGTTTTTTTTACTTTATTTTTCGTTTATGAAGTCTAACAAAATATATTAAAGTGTATGAAAATACACTAGCATATTCTATGCAACTATTTCTTTTATTTAATATTAAATTCACGCAATATTACTTACTTGCATGAACTTGTTTTGAAGTTTTTAATGATGTATTAAGTTATCGAAGTGTATAATACCAAGGTGCATCGGAGTCTTACAAAAGAAATCCAAAATGTAATATTTTTGTTCCCCTTCAATTTATACTGGGGTAAAAAAGTAACCCGAGTAGAAAAATTACCAATGACAATCACTGGCACTGTTTGACATCTTGCCCAAATGTTAAACACGTACGTACTTCTGTAGTACTTTTTAGAACTTCAGGATCTTTAATTATCTAACCTGCCACTGTAATATTAAAGGCAACAGTTTACTTTTTATTAGAAGAAAGCCTATTTGATGCATTAATTTTCTCTATATATTATTATCACTGAATTGCAGACCTTTAGTTCCAGTGTTCGGTATAATTTGATTTGACGAGGCGCTTCTCTTGCTGATGAATTTGATGTTAATCTTCTCAAATTTAACAAAGATATTACTAGAATGTAGTTATCCATGGTATACTAGTAATCATGTCCAGACACCGAGCTAGCCGTATCTCTCGAAAAGCAGTTTAGAAGCATTTAGAAGATGTAGAAGAAGTGCAAGGATGATTCGTGAAGATGACAATATCAGCATGGAATACGCCAAGCTAAAAATTGAATGACAGAAGCGGGATCGAACATTACGGATCTACAATGCAAAGAATGCAGCAGAGATTAAAACTAATAAAAATGAAAAAATACATCAAACGAGATTCATTGAAGAGTTGTGTAAAGATGTGGGGGTGGGTAACAAGCTGGTCACTAGAAAAAGTTCGTAGGATAAATAATGTTAAAAAAAAGCAAAGCTGTAAGATATACAAAGAAAGTGAAGCAATATCGAATAGTCTACATATTGCAAGGAAGATCAAGGGAAAAAGAAAAGTCTAGTAGTTATGTTAAGTAGTAATGATATAAGGAAGAGCAAAATAGTTGAAATCGTACTACATTTTATTAAATGTTACTTACTTAATACAATGCATAAAAATAGAATAAAATATTTTGCATTACCAGTCAAAATCAGTAATGAAACAACGCAAAAGATATAGATAGTAACACAATATATTACAAAGCATTCTCAAGGAATAAAGCGCTTACTTGCAATGAACACTGGTAACTATATCGTATGTATTATAATGAGGTGATCGCGATCAAGACCCTCTAAATGTGCAGAAAATTATACACTGCGCTGGCTCTCGTCTCTCGTCGGCGCATAATGTTCCTGAAATATCGTATAGAAATTTAATGACAGAAGCGTAACAAGGGTCGACTGAATATTATATGTGAACGTCGCACGACATTCAGTTTTAAGCCAGCGCAGTTACTAGCTCTTCATCTGATCGCGTCGGCTATCACCCAGATGTAATAAAACAAAGTTAAAATAACGGATCGCCTGCTAATATAAAAAGGCAAAATTTTAAAAACAAATAAATGGATATTTTACCTTACAACTTTCGAACGTGCTACCTGGTCGGCATATGGAACGAAGACAACAACAGCTGCGCAAGCCTAAGATTGTTGTACAGGATCACGGTCATATGCCTGATCGTTCAGTTCACCCTGAGCGAGCTCATCGAGCTGTTGACAATGAAGGGCTCGCTCGACGAGGTCACCGAAGTCCTCTTCATGGCCTTCACGTACGTCGCGCTCTGCCTGAAAATCCTGAACTTCGTTTTCCGGAAGAGGGACATGCTGCGTTTGCTCCGCGACTTCCGGCTTCCCGTCTTCCAGGTGCAGTCGCCGGCGGAGAAAGCCATCGCCGGGGACTACGACGGCGAGGCCGCGCTAATGTACCTGGCGTACATGTGCCTGGCTCTGACCACCGGGGTCGCCCTCATCTTCGCTCCCCTGCTCACGACCGCCGTCAGCGGCAACCCGGATGACCTTCGTTTGCCCTTCAGGTCGTACCAGCCCTGGAACACCACGGAGAGCGTGAACTTCACCGTGACGTACGTGCTGCAGTTCTTCTCGCTGTTCTACGGGATCGTGTTGAACGTGACGATGGACTCGATGGTTTACGGATTTCTCATAATGGCTACCAAGCAGTTCGAGCTCAATTCCCACAGAATTTCTGAGTCTACGATGTCGCTGAGGCGCTGCGTCGAGCATCACATATTGCTGCAGGATACAGTTTACAAGATTCAGCAATTTTTCCTACCCGCCGTTGTGCCGCTCTTCTTTTTCAGCCTCATTACATTGTGCACCAGCATTTTTCGCATGTCCCAGGTATTGTTTGCGCATTCACTTAAAGTAAGTAAATAATTATTAGTTAATATTACAGATAATGATACACTTCCAACTTATTTATCTTTTGTTTCACGAAATTTAAAATCATTAAATTTTTGAAAAATACTTTAACTTACAATTTTGCCCTAGATGACGATAGCTAGTTTTGAGTTCCTATCTCTTGCTTTGTACCTGTCCTGCATGCTCTATCAAGTATTTTTCTATTGTTGGTTTGGAAATGAGCTGCAATTAAAGGTAATCAAATTTATTTTCGTATTTTGGTAACCGCTCATTTGTAAAAGAAAAATATATTGATTAACTGTTGTAGAACACGCACACGGTGGATGCAATTTACTTCAGCAACTGGTCAGATGTCTGCATAACAGAAAGGAAAAATCTAGTATTTGTGATGTTGCTAGCGAAAAATAGCACAAGTATATCTTTTCACGGTCAATGTTGTTGGGTATTAGATACTTTTTTATGGGTACGTAATAAATTTTGTCTGATTATCTACGTATAAGGTATTGAAAGAATTTTCTCTTAAATGGTCTAGCCAGGTAAGAGGCGTAAAAATCTAACTCGACAGATTTTACATCCGAAGTCTCATCTTTTTTTACACAAAAAAATATCTCTCTACTAACTTTCAGCTGAATAACTGATTGAACCGCGAGATGTTAAAATGTGATGAAACTTTGAAATTATTTTCTCATTGAAAAAGGGTTGCACCGAGTCTTGACCTAATAGGAAAGAGGTGAGTACCACTATGAGCAGATGAATGAGAAACAGGGATATGGTAATGACTTTTTTCGATGTGGAGGCGACTTCCAAACTTTACCATCGAGAGCAACATTAGTCATGGAAAGAAGAGACGCTGTATCCCAGCTACCTTGGTGAGTACCTTTGTGGACAGAATCAGATAGGCAGAAGATTGTTCCACTTAGAATAACACAGAGTGTTTCCCCTATGGTGGTCGATGAGTTCCTTGCGCGCAGCGTATGCTGACGTCCTGTTGATCCTGGACAAGGGAAGCGTGGGAGGTTACGCCAACGGGCCTTACGAGATTTGCTGCGGAAGTATGGAGCAGGGTAGGTAGGGTTATCCATTAATCCTGGTAAAAAACGGTGTTGGTAAACTTCATCAATAGTTGTAAGGCGAAATGTGTGACCCTTACAAAGGAGGTTGCTTGGAAGACATGTTCATATCAAGGTTTGCGCATAAATAGTCACCTGAAGGTCAGAAGATCAAGCTTCATTGCTGCCTTTTGGACCTGCACAAGAGTCTTCTGAACGACTTAGGGTCTTGAATCCAGGATGCTACGATGCTGTACCTATTATACGACTGTGCTGAGACCCAGGATATTACACTACTAAATGCAAGCTAAACGTAGCATCTACGACTCCGAATAGGCTAGAAAGGTATAAGAAAAAATATTTACCAAAGTTTGCACTTAAAATCGCTTGAGGCACTTTTACCCCTTTATACTGGCTAGACTCTGACAAAAAATGTTGCTCAACAACGAGTACTTTGTACTTTGTATTATCTCTTTATGTTTGAAATATATATTTCTGCTTTTCTACACATTTTATATTTATTATTCACAGATTGCCAAAACTTCGTATGGGTCCTTTAATTTGTTAAGCCGTGTATCACACTAAATAACACTAGAATTTTTAAAGATATTGGATAATTTAAACTTTCTCGATTGTGCAAGTGGATTATAAAAGAGAACTTATGCTTGTTTCAATAATACTGCAGAATGTATCAGGTATTCTAAGTAAATTAAATGTTTTTTCTACTGTTGTATAAAATTAATTTAAAAAAATTAGAGTTGGATATTTACTAATTCGAAATTGTATTCTAACTATATTGGCACAATGCTTTCCCATAGAGAGATCCAACGTTAAATATAAGCAAATGTAACAGAAAAGTGAAAATAAAATTAAAAAAATGAAAATGAAATTTTAAAAATGAAAAAATTTTAAATCAGATTTTTAACTTTAATGTAAGTACTGAAAACAACATTTAATTAGCGATGAAAAGTTCCCTTAAAATACATGAATCAAATATAAAAAATGTGCACGATTTCATTTTTTAATCATTGGGATTTTCTTAAATTTTAATTACTTATATTAAGTATAAGTAATACAATAAAATAAAATATATCGTACCAAACAAGAAGAAGAACAACGAATTTCAAGAAACACTATATTGGCAGCAAAACACACAGTGCACTGTAAGCCATTCTAAAGCAATAAAGCGCGTAGTCGCAGTGAACTCTGGTAACGGTATATCTTATGTATTATAATGAGCTGATCGCGATCAAGACCCTACAAATGTGGAGAAAATAATACACTGCCGATGGCTCTCGTCTCTTATCGACGCGCGTATAATGTTCGTGAAATATCGTAGAAATTTAATGACACAAGCACACTAAGGGTCGATTGAATGTTACATAGAAACGGCGCACGACATTTAGGTTTATCGTTCAAGCCATCGCGGTTGCTAGGCTCTTTGTCGAATCGCGTTGTTTTTCATACGGATACATTATAAAATATTTCCTGAATTCCACGGGGAAACTAAAGATATAAAAGTTCGACTGATAAAGTAAAAAAGCAAATTTAAAAAATAAAGTAAATGGATATTTTACCGTACAATTTTCGCACTTGCCGTTTAATCGGCCTCTGGTACGAAGACTCCAGTTATCTGCTCCTAAAGCTTCTGTACAGCGGATTCATAGGCTTCGTAATCATTTACTTCACCCTGAGCGAGTTGATCGAACTAGTGAGGATGCGCAACTCGCTGACCGAGATATCGGAGGTGCTCTTTATGGCCTTCACTTACGTCGCGGTTTGCCTGAAGGTGCTGAACTTCACGAGTCGCCAGGACGACATGCGGAGTCTTTTGAACGACTTCCGGCTTCCAGACTACCAGACGCTGTCGCCAACGGAGGAGGCGATCGTCGGTAGGTACAACAACTTCATCTCCAAGATGTTCATGGGGTACCTGACCCTGGCCCAGTCGACCGGCTGTGTGATGGCCCTGGTGCCGCTTCTGGGCGGCGGACCTCAGCTGCCGTTCAGGGCTTACCAGCCGTTCAATATTTCCGATCCCGTTTGCTTTGGAGTGGCTTACTCCCTTCAGTTTCTTGCGCTGTTCTACGGAATACTCATCAACGTGTCACTGGATACGATGGCTTACGGTTTCATGATTCTGGCTTCGGAGCAAGTGGAGCTCAACTGTCACAGGATCGTTAATTCGACGCTGCCGTTGAAAAGATGTATTGATCATCAAGTTTTCATGTTCGATACTGTCTACAAAATTCAAGAATTTTTCATACCTGTTGTGGTGCCGTTGTTCTTTTTCAGCATGGTAACCTTGTGCACCAGCATTTTTCGCATGTCTCAGGTAAGCTTGATAGGTGGATAGATTTATTTGTACATTTAATAAAATCCGATAACAATTTATAATCTGCATTCCCTTATGGAAATGTCCTGCAGGACATCCTTGCAGGACTCCTGTAGGAAATCCTGCAGGATGTCCTGTCATCCTACAGGTATTTCGCATTTTGTCCTGCAGAGTTATCCTACAGGATCATACGGCAGAAAAATGTGATGGATGGCAAGCCGTAATTTCCTACAGGATATTCCCGCAGGACTATCCTACAGGAAATCGGTCCTGCAGGGAAAAACGCGAAATACCTGCAGGATGTCAGGATGCCCTGCAGGATGTCCTGCAGGATATTTTGGTAAGGGTTATATTACAGCATGTTATTAATTCTTGAACAATTTTTAAAAGCCTTTTCCATCACTTCATATCAATAAACAAGCTCTTTTTCTAAATGAAACGTAGGTATAAAAAGGCTTCTAAGATGGTTGGAAAAGCGTTTAAAAATGTTTCAAAAACTAATTTTATTTATGAATATATTTTTCTTAAAAACATATTTTATTATAGATGCCTGCAACTAGTTTTGAATTTGTGTCTCTTGTTATGTACCTTGCTTGTATGCTATCTCAAGTATTTCTTTACTGTTGGTTTGGAAATGAATTAGAACTAAAGGTAAACAATTCATTAATGACAAATATATAATTTTATTCATTAGGTTATTGACATTTTTAGAATCAGGAGCTGACTGATGCCATTTACTCTAGTAATTGGGTAGATTATGAGGAATCAGAAAGAAGACATTTGTGGTTCGTTATGTTATCTACAAAACATGCAATAACAATTTCTTTCCACGGCCAGTGTGGTTTGACAATTAACACATTTGTATGGGTAAGGTTTTATATTATTTTTTTTAATCTTTGTACGATACAATCAATATTTTACAGTAATTAATATTTTAACAGATCGCTAAAACATCATACGCAGCTTTCAATTTACTAAGTCGCGTAACAAATTGATCCAACATTAAGTTCTCCAATCTAAGATTAAGTATTTAACCCAGAGAAATTTAATATATTCAAATTACTAAAATATTTTTTAATTTTTGTATAGAAAATAAGAAAAATAAATTTATTTTTAATATTTTATTTCCTTTCCTCTTTTATTTCACAACATCCAAGCAATAAAGCTATAACAATTAGGCACATATAATATCTTTAGCACATAACGAGGTGAGCGCGATCCATCAAGACCTACAAATGTGTATAGAAAATTAATAAACATTGCCACAGGGTGTCGACTGTAAATAAGAACGACGAAAGTAACGAATATTTAATGTTTCAAAAGAATAAGATAAAATAATTTTTCACATTTAATTTTGCTCACTTCTCTATTACTTTAGTTCCTCGATCCTATGGTTACACCCGGAACATTTGCAAATAATGCACGATGAATACACATAATTGCGAGAAGATCCGACTATAAATGTATATTTTATTATTTTTTTGGTTCGCTAAATTGACTTCGATGAGTGCTGTTAATAGTAGCTGCAAACAATGAAGTTTTTAGACAGGAATATACAATTTTATAGTCATTATATTGATTATAGACTTTTGTAAGTATTAGTATCATGTCGATGAATGAACCAACACAACGATACTGTTTGCACATATCATTATAATTAAAAGTGCCAATTTACAAGAATAACTGCCAATTGAATATTTTATGAATGGGAGCCGCATGTCTTCCAGTATCTGTTTTAAACTGTCTAACAGTTGGACCTTCGCCTTACTCTATTTGATATACATCGCATTACTTAAACGTAAAAACATTAAGTACTCTGTTATACCTTACTAAGAATCTCAAATAGTAAAGTATCGTTCAGTAAACAGGGAAGTTAGATTTTAAACAAATTATTATGGATATTTTACCGTGGATTTTTCGTTCATGCAAAGTATGCGGCATCTGGTACGAAGACTCGAGCTACTGGTACCTAAAATTTCTTTACAGCGGTCTCGTGGGATTTGTTATTGTGAATTTTCTTCTGAGCGAATTAATCGAACTGACGACTACGCGCAACTCGCTCATGGACGCCTCGGAGATGCTCTTTGCGACTTTCAATTTTATCTCGTGCAGCCTAAAGTTCCTGAACATCGTGCGCCGCCGCAGCGCCATGTATAATCTGATGAAGGATTTCCGGCTCGACGTCTGTCAGTTAAAATCGCCGAAGGAGGAGGCAATCCTCGCTAGTCGCAACGATTTTCTGTCCAAGCTGTTCCTGGGGTACTGCACCCTGTCGCTGTCGACGGGCGTAATATTGACCGCGGTGCCTCTTCTGGGTGACGAGCTCCAGTTGCCCTACAGAGGCTATCAGGTGCTGAACATTTCCGGACCGATTAGTTTCGCCGTGGCTTGCTCGCTGCAATTCGTCGCTGTCTTTTACGTGATACTCATCAGCGTCACGGCCGACTCTATGGCCATTGGTTTTATGATTCTGGCGACCGGACAGGTGGAAGTGAACTGCCACAGGATAGTAAATTCCACGATGTCGTTGAAAAGATGCATTGAACACCAAATTCTGATGGGCGGTACTGTTCACAAAATTCAGAATTTTTTCATACCGGCCGTGGTACCTCAATTCTTTTTCAGTCTGATTACATTGTGCACAAGCATTTTTCTCATGTCACAGGTGAGTGATGAATTTTTTTTAATTCCATTATTCTATCTGATGGGATTATATTGAATGAAAAAAGAAAAAATGTGTATCCATTAACTTTCAGTATTCTATCTGGCAGACCTGCTTTGCCCACCAGTTTGTATAATATACTAATTGTATAGGGATATTCATTTTATTTTTCTAAATTTTTTTATCAAAATGGGAAGTTATTAGAGCAATACTAGGTGACTTTCTTTCAATACTTTCATTTTAACTCGAAAACTTGTCTCCCCATTAAGTCAAGTTTTTATATTTATTTTGTTGCCCACGAAAATAATATTTCATACTTCATTTAATACTGTAACAATATTTTGCTGTAAATATTTTTTAGAAATGCGTATGTTTTTTTAATCTAGATTCCTGCGTCTGATGCTGAATTTCTATCTTTCGGTATGTGCTTTGCTTGCATGATAGCTCAAGTATTCGTTTACTGTTGGTTTGGCAATGAATTAAAATTAAAAGTAAATAATTTATCAAAGTTAAATTTCATACTGATGTTTGCACTATTGCCTCATTTGTCTTAATTTTAGAATCAGGAGCTGGCAGACGCAGTTTACACCAGTAACTGGATCAGTTGTGATAAGAAGGAAAGAAAAAACTTGTGGTTCTTTATGTTATATGCACAACATGCAACAACAATTTCTTACCATGGACAGTGTGGTTTGTCCCTTAACACATTCATATGGATAGCTAAAACATCATACGCAGCATTTAACTTACTGAGAAAAGCAGCAAATTGATTCAAGTTCTACCGAATTGAAAACATTAAAATGACGGTAAAGAATATTTATTTTTGAAGAATACTTCTGTTGCTTTATTTAGATAAAAGTACATTGTATTGAAAGATTATTAATAATGAATGCAGTTGTAAAACGAATGGATTTTTGCAAATAATTGATTTTTAAAAATCTCTGGTATCCTAAAATAAAATGTTTCGAATCTACCATCAAAAGGTAATGAGAACTGTAGATTCGCTGTGAGTGTAAATTTGTAACAAATTTCTACTAATGAGAAACTCATAAAAGTACGAATTGAATTTTTATATCGCTTTGCAATAACACGTGGATCTACAATAAAATAGTTGATCAAATTATTTGACTTTTTCAAGGCTCTACTCACTACAATGAGGAATGATAATTTTATATTCGTTTTTTATTTATGATGTACGTAGACCCCACATCCGGATTATTGTATAATATAATATATGCCGGTGGATATTGTTATACCTTTAAATTAAGAAGCCGAATTAACATTGAAAAGGAAGAGGCGACAATTATAGTATCCATGACGAGTATGATTGACGTAATTGATGTACGTATTTGAAAATCGCAATTAGCAAATCGCGAGTACTAAAGCAGCGCAGCCGAGAAGTGGATCAAAATTATAAAAAGAGAGAAAAAAATTTTCCCGGACAATAAACAGGTTGAAGCTCTTGAATTACGATTTCAGCGTACGCACCGCAGTCCACTTGATGTACGACCTACGTAAAAGTTTGCGATTCATTAATTTACCATTTGTATTTTTTGCGTAGGCAGTACTCAAGGCTTTATGCAGAATTTAAAAAATCCGGATATTTTGCGAAGTTCCGGAGTAATCTCGTGGCGCGATCATTAAGTAAGCAATTGTCCATCTAACGAAATGTGCATGCCTCATTGACGTTTAAAAATTGCCTTCGGCGTTGAAAATTCGATTTCGCAATGAATAAAACACACAATGAGTCATAAGTATTCAGTGGAATCGCACAAATTTATCTGTACATGTGCGTGCTTAATCTATAAATAAAAATGCAATTGAAATATTTACATTATTTTCGATCGGTTCGATTAAATTCGAGCATTTGTATAAATGTAAATATCTGCATTTGTATCTTTAAATTTTTATAGAAACGTAAAAGAAATACACATTAATTCGTACACGTTAATTAAACTATCCACTATAATTGTAATCCAATCAATAATCGTTTTTATGTTAGGATAAATTTCGTATAATTAAATTAAATTACGCATTTAGCTCTCATGCCTGTATAATTTTCGTTAGAAAAGAGCAAAGACCGCGCGCGCTCAGCCGTCGTTATCGAGATCGAGCGGCGAGACATTAAATCAGCCAGGCGTAAAATTCAAATCGATTCGTACTCCTCGCCGTGGGGTTCGTCATCCTCGTAAGTGCGTCTGCACGGGAGACTCATCGAAAATTCTCCGAAGCCCTGACTCAGTGCACCCATGGGCAACGGAGCCGTTTCATTAGCAACGCCGCGCGTAAGGGCAGTAATCGGAAAGCGCGCCCGCCAATTTTTTCCCCCGCGTGTCAACGCTCGGCGAACGCCGCGAAAAAGGAGCAAAGCGACGGGATAAAAAAAGAAAGAAAAAAAAGAACGACGGGTATAGGTGTGATCGAGAGGCGAGCAGGAGGCGCGTATGCGTCAGCCACGGGCGGGTTTTGTTCATTCCGCATCCGTGCGCCGGCGACTTAATATCCGGCCCCCGCGATTCGGCCCGCGCGCCGCTTCTCGGGAAAAACAGCGCGCGACTACCAACGCGGCGAAAAGCCCATAACGGAGTGCAGGCTCTTTGATACCCCGCGGACTCGAGAACCGCGGGGTGTTCCATTGAATTCAAAGCGCGGCTCGCCCGCTGGATACTGACCGCGCGTGGGCCGCGGCTGTAAATGTTAATTCGGCCGGTACGAGGTGGGAAAACGCGAGGAGCTGCCGCGCGGATTTATAAGCGCGAAAATGCGCCGCGAAAGACAATCGCTCGTTATATTATGTAATATTTCCACGAAGCTGGCTGCTTTTGGGATAATCGGCGCGAGCCGTAAATGGAATTAGAGGTGTGGTACCGCGCATCGCAGGAAAAATCGTAATTTAGACTACTTTGCGAATCGGTAATGGCTAACTTTAAAGATTTTGAGTTAAACAACGATTGCAGATGCTAATATCGAAAATTGAGAATTTGTAGGGTAATTTTTTCAATGTTGCATTTCAACAAACTTACATAACGAGCTGGGATGATCCAGGTTTACTTTTCAAAGTTCCTTACTGATGTCTTTTAATTTAACGTTAAAAAAAATTATGAATTCGAAATTTTGCTGCGGTATTTTGGTAATTGGAGAATAATAATCGTTATTGAAGCGTTCAGTTTGCAGTATCAATGTTTTCCTTAATTATTTTCCACCGTTAAGTGAAAATCATACCGATTTTTACCGATTCTTCCTCTGCATATTTTCTTACAATACGAAAATTAAGAATATCTCAGTACTTAAATATTTTATGAGGTTCGGCAAACACTTATCCATCCCGCCGAAGTACTCAATAAACGGAAAACAAAATAAAAGGGAACTCGATCGTAAACAATGTTTACGTTCCCACACCCATCTCTCCGCATCGCCAAGAACAATGTAAAAAGGTGCAGTTTTAACGAGCGTCTGGACTTCCCGAAGCTCATCAATCGACGATCATGGCCGGCGAAACTTTGCAACTGTCGTGGCAGTACACGTACTGTTGAAATTCGAAATTAATCGAAGAGACAAAAAAAGCGGACGGTAAACGTATAGTGGACTTCCGTAAATACGAGAAGAACGACGCGGCTCTGACGCAATGTCGCCGTAGGCACGGCGTTCCGGCTGTTATTAATATTATGTCAGGCCGCCGCGACGACGTACGAGTCGCCGCGGTAATAATTCTTCGGGCGCAATCTGGAGTCCAGGCGAGTTCGCCGCGTCTGGCTGCGCATCGCGAATCTTAAGAGGACTCCAAGATCCGTCTCGGCTCCTCGCCTCACTGCTCCCCTTCTTTTCCTCCTGCGACAGGTGGACCCTCTTTGTTTGTTTTTCTTTTTTCCACTTGCACTTTGTACTTTTTAATTTGTAATCAATCGGTACTGATAAATCTACTTAAAACAATAGTTAATGTGAGGGCTAAATGAATTTTACCAAATTTAATTTTATTATTTCAGGAAGTGAAAAAGATACAACTATTAAAGCTCGAGAAAATTATTGTTCAATCGAAATATAATGAAGATTGAAACTACTAGAAATGTATGTCTACTATTGATGGTTATTCAATTCGGATATAAAAACAGAAATATTGGATTTTTGCATAAAAAAATGGTATTAAGTCCATCAAATGGAATCTTGAAAAGAAATAAAAGCCAACTCATTTTTTTCTTTTTCTAATTTAATATTTATTTTAAATTGAATTATAAATGAATGAATGGTTATTATGTACATACACTTTACTATATGAAGCCCAAATTATTTAAATTTAACGTCACACCAACTTGCAATTATAATTATATTTTTCTAAAAAAAGACGTCCTAATGGAAATTTTATTATATTAGATATAGATAATAGAAATTGTAATCTAATTATAAATATATAGTGAGCAGAAGTTACAACATTTGAAATATGTAGAATTATTTTTGTACATCGGCGACACGCTTTTTCCAACATTATTTATCCATTTATCTGTGTGTCATTAAATGCAATTGTTTAATGACAAATGGTTTTCCACCGTCTTTATGACAAATAATTGGTACCTACATTTTTCACAATTTTTTTTCTTTAAATTTAGAACAAACCTTACTTCTTGTATTTTCTTATCTTTTTTCTGAACACGTCAAGTCCGTGTAACGTTTAATAAATAAATCTAAAAAATTTCACTAAATGGTCGCATCTATTAGATTGTAGAATTTAAAAAAAATGACAATATTTTTCATCATTAACCGCAAACGTCCTTCGACTATTGGCAAGTAAGACAAAAATTTGCAGGAGCAACGTGTGAATGAACATTAATTAGCGAAACAAGCGCGCCCGCGGCGACGAGAGCATGCCCGCGCAGTCTCGAGGCGAACGGTGAACGTCAGCAGCCGGCGGGGGCGATTAGCGAGTGACGGTAGAGGCACGTTGTCTCGCGCGCTCGCGCGGTGATAAGAAAAACGACGAGGCAAAGTTGGCAGTCGTCTGGGGCGCTGTTTACGAGTCCCCCGGTCACTTCCCGTCCAGACACCTGGACGCTGCGCTCATTCATCCATTCCCACGACGGGCCCCGACGGCTTTCCAGACTCAATGAAATTCCACGGCTCGCACTTTTGATATTTCGCGCACGAACCCGCATCTGCGTCCGCAGATCGCGGGAGGAGGCGGGCGCGCGCGCGCGCCCGCTCCTGCACCCCTCCCCCGCCGCGGATTCATTCTTACGCAAGACGCGCCTTTTTCGCGCGCTACTACTGCAATCTCCGCGGAATTTTCAGCAACGCGACGACGAGGAAATAAAAAAAAAAAGAGGCGGAGAACACGGGCGAGTTTTCTAGGTACACAGGGGAATCCCATGAAAATGCATGCGATATAAAGGATGCTCGGGGGAGGCAGGGAGGAGGGGAGGGGTGAGGGAGGGGGAGAGGGAAAGACAGGCAGCGCCCGTATGTACTTTAATGAGCGGAGGCGAGAAAAATGCTCCGATCGAAATGCTCGGCTTCGATACGGCCGATTCGACTTGGCTCGCGGCTGAATTATCAGAGGCACGTGCGGCTATTCCGATTCACATATTGTACAGCGGCTCAAAGGAGACGCGGCCGCAATTTAGTTGCCACGCTCGGCGCGCGCGCGAATGTCAATCGAGTTTATACAGACGGCAGAGACATGAGAATTTTGCTCTTGATCGCTTTTACGGCTACCGCTTTGCTCGACGCCTCCGAGGTAACGATTTATCCTTCAACGCTTACTTTATTGAAAACTTTCGCGGTTGGAGATAAGATGATGCTGGTTCGTTAGCAGTTGACGTTAGAAACGGTTCCTTTTAGCAAAAAATTTTTTTTATGGCTCTTAAAATGCATTATTTATGAGTATAAATATTTTTAAATTAGCTGCACACACTTTCTGTAAAAAAAATATCTTTCTTTTCACTTGAGTTCGAAATAACATGTTTCTTCAACCTCGGATTAAGTGGCATCTTCTTATTTGATACTGCGGATTTCACTAATTCATTTTTTTAAAAATTGTTTATTTTATTCCAGAAAATTCACGGTCGTGTAATAGATGACTGCGCTTTGGGGGAAGAGTATTGGTGCTTATCTATGGAAAATGCTAAGAGATGTGAGGTATGGATGAAAATTTTAAAAATTTTATACAATATTTTTCATTTTAAAACTAATTTTATGTCTGTTCTTTTACTAGAAAATAAAAGAGTGCTTTCCATCGACTAATGAAACAGATTACATTGCAGTTAAACATGTCTCAGAAATTTCATTGGAACTGGATGAAATTCCTCTTGTATTATTAGATACTCCTTATGGACAGTTTATAGGATAAAATTATATCGTACAATTAATATACGTTTGACTTTATTTATTGTTAATAAACTATGCCATTGAAAAAAGTGTGCATTGTCTTTTTTATACCGCTGCCCTAACACTCCTAAAAAAAGCACCAATGTCAATTTACCCACGAAAACTTGCACATACCACAAAATTCATGTAATGAAAAAAAAAATACTTTTTATGTATTGCCACGAAAAAAAGCACATTTCACGATATTCCGCGAAAAAAGCACATTTGAGAAAGCATTTGAAAATAGTCACTTTTTATGAACGTAAACCTTAATACGTTTAGATATAAATTTTCCAAAATAATGAAATTCAAAATCTTGTTAAAAAATTCATCGCCTTATTACGTTTTTACATTTTTATCACATTTTTATTAATTTTGAGTAGTATTAGTGTAACTCTCACACCCTGTCTGAAATATGGTATCTCGGTATAAACCCTGACCATTCCAGTGCATTTCGGGGCGTACGTGAGATCTACCGTACCTCCCGCAGCCTTACAACGAAGTATCGTAACTAGGGGACTCCGATATGCACTATCGTATCTCAGATGCACCAAAACGATATATAAGATAGGGCATATCGCAGTCCGCAAGTTACGATACTCAGCCCTAAGGCTGGGGGAGATACGACGAATCTCAGGCGCGCCTGGAGATGCGTCAGAAACAGGGTCCGTCGAGATACTGTATATCATCATCTCTGACGAAAAAGCATATTTCAAAAAAGGCCTATGTTAATTTGCTATTTTTAAAACACTAGAGTTAAGTATAATAAACTTTTCTAGAACCTTTCATATTCGTAGGGTATCATGCGAATAATACGTCAATTTTGTCAGGTTCTGGAAGAATTTATTTTTCTTTAGTGCTTCAAAAATGGCATACTATTAAAATATGATTTTTTGAAATGTGTTTTTCTTCGTTAGAAGCGGCGATATAGTAGACTTGGGGGATTTAAAAATTCATCACCTGCAATGTTGTACGATTTTGCTAAATAGTACGAAAAACTAAATAGAATAGCTGTAATTTAAATATGCTTATGTTAAGAAATAATTTATTCTAAAATTAATTATCGATAATAAAAGTTGCAAGATTGAGAATGCCAATAAAATTTGTACATTTTATTACACCTTTTTATGTAAGTCGATCTACCGTTTTGTATAACTTTTGACTGAATTAATTGACATTTTTTAACGCGTCTTAATAAATCTTGAATTACGAAATGAAATTTGAAATCTGGAAGTTCAGATACCCTTAAAGATAAATTCTTATTTATCAGAGATATATACTCTGTTTTATCTACTTATACTTTAAAGTCCACATTTTTAAACAAATAAAATATAATCTTTACTATAAATAAGAGATACTTAACTTGCTGAGATAAATCGAGTTCTTCGAAAACAATTTCATATTTAATTACCAATTTAATTTAATTTTTTTCAAATAACAAGTTCAATAAACAATATAGTTATGCTCATATATTACATATTACATAAAGAAGTCACTTTTTAGCAGTTAGTTAAAATCGCAATAATTCCACCAGTGACCAATCCGATAAATGAAGTATTTAAGTAGGAAAAATGACGGTCTAAAAAAAGAGCGACAAAGGTAAAGGATTAAGCTCTGATTATCGCGAGTATAAGAAGCTGAGGGGCTCATCGATGATGCGGTGCACGTCCTCACGCGCCGAGGTAGGGGTTGAGTAGCCGGGTTCCCCTCGAGGTCCTGTATAAATGCGCTTGCCGATCCGAGCTGCGAGCAAGTGCGTGCCCAACATTCGCGGTCTCGACAGTTCCGAATCTTCCTATCGCAACCTACCCGATCGCACCGAACCCCCGGCACCCGTTACGATGGCAAACTCCTTTGGTCTACTCGCACTACTGGCGGCGAGCGTCGCGATTGCGTCCGTCCACGCTCGAGTCCTGCCCGAAGCCAGTGAGTATCCCAATTTGCTTTATTTTCGATTCACGTAACTTATGGAAGATTTAAGGCTTTCTCTATGTTTTTTAATGTTTATTGTAAGATTTTTAGGATTTTAATCGTGCAAAAGCTTTTCCGGCATGATAAAGCTCATGCACAATTAAAATTCTGAAAGTCTCATAATGAATAGAACCAGTAACTAGTTTAATTTAAAGTCTACTGTAAAATCTAACAAGTTTTACTATGGTTTTTAGTAAATTAAAGAAAAACAACTAGTGCCATTTTTCCAATGTCTGTCTCATTGACTAATGCAGTATTTATAAAAGCTTTTTTCGCTGTGTAAAGTTCCGTGATTGAAATAGAACATTAAATACCCAATCCCTTATAATGAATTGGATTTACTGTTTCTGTGAAAATAATTTTCTTGTACTACAATAAATGTAAAGGAAATAGTCAATAAGAACTTTTTATGGGAAAAAAGCGATAACAATTCCTTTGCAATTCAAGAACTCCAGCAATACCTTCTTTGCCCAAGAAAAATAATTAAAAAAAATTTTATATAATTTATCTATTGTTGAATGACGTCAAAATTAAAAAGGTTTTGTATAAAATTGTTAACTTCAAATATTACAATAGGTACATCATAGGTAAATAAATACAAATGAGCTATTTGAGCGCGTTAGATTTTGCTAATTTTTTCTACAAAAAAATATGAATATTACCGACACCTTCAACTTGACAGTGCCACTGGTGATGGAAGTGTTGGGCGGCCCGTTGATGGTGGTGCGCGAGAAGCGAGAGCCGTCGCGCATGTACCCCCAGCGGACGATGATGTTCACCGGCTTCTATCGGCCGGCTCGCGAATCCGCCGGCGAGCAGGCGAGCGGCGTGTACACGCAGGGCGGCTCCGTGGGCGGTGGCGCCTATCTCGAGCATCCGCAGTTCCTGAAGGACGGGCCGGAGCCCGCCGACGAGCCGAACATCTCCACGGCCGACGCGGAGGCCGCCCCCGAGCAGGAGCAACCGGAAGAAGCCGTACTTGAGGAGGATCACGAGCACACTGCCGGACCTCAGGTTACTCTCGATTTTCACCTTCCCATTTCGCGATTCGCGATTGTTTTTGCGTGAAAACATGGAATACTGTATAATGTTTCCGAAGATGTTAAATATTTTGGGTCCTAAAAACTTATCGACGTCTTTAACGAAAAAATGTACATTTCATGTTGTTTCGGTCAAACAAAAGTAGATTTAGTTTGTGTCGAAATATATAACACAATTTAAATTTACAGCATAAAAGAAGCGTTTTAAAAGTTTGCTGAAAACAAAAACAATGCAAAAAAGTTCATTCGAAATTCCCGCGAAATTTGCAGGAATTTCGAAAAATGTACCTTTTTCCGCGAGGATTTTGTTAAACGTTTTTTTTCATGATATTACCATGAAATAGTTTTTCTTTGCAGCAAAATTCCTATAACTGTTTTTCTTAATGGTCAATTTGAATTGCGCAAGTTTTCGCGGGCAAATTTAAACGAGCTTTTTTGCTACAGGTGAACTGATATAATATAATAAAAGGAAAGAGATGAATAAGTATATCGTAAATTTAATTTAGACACTAAAACACAAATAAAAATACTAAAAACAGGATGATTTTTGCACTAAAATGATCCAATAAAGATAATGATTACTTCTTATGATTCGTTCTCGTATAGAAGATAAACTTGTTTTGTTTTGTACTTTAGTTTTTCGAACTTCGAAAAAAGTTGTGCTTGAAAAATTAATATCGCTTTATTTTCCAGGTACACTCTGAAAACGCCGAAACTGGCCATCAGGACGAGCAGGAGTCTCAAGCCCAGCCGCCAGCGCCTCCGAAGAAGAACAAGAAACCGACTCCCGCCTCGGTTCGGCCAAGCGCCGCCGACGAGGAAGAGGAGGAGGAGGAGGAGGAAGAGGAGGACGAGAACGAGGAGGAGAACCCCCTGGCTCAGCTGACGCCCAGCAAGGGTGGCAAGGGCCGCCAGCGCCACCCGATCCTCAACAACTACTTCCCGGTGCTGTTCAGCTTCCCGCGGGGCAGCGGCGGCAGGGCCGGCTCCGGCTCGGCCGGCGGACCTCCGGGACTCATCGCAGCCATCGCCAACAGCTACTCGACCGGAAAAGGTGGCGTTGCCAGTTCCTTAGCCACTGCTTACGGTGGTGCACCCACGTACGTGTAAACCGATCGACTTTCGCTTTTTTTAAGCCGCCTCCCTCCTCCTCGCGTATTTACGATCCCCTCGACTTCTGCCGTCTCGTCACCTCGGCTTGACAATGAATCCACTTGCATGGCGCTTGGCGCGGGCTTGCGGTGCGTTAAATCGACACTTTTGTTTTCGTTGCAGGAAGAAGCAAAGGCGCCCGTCGTCGGCACAGTGAACTGAGACTCCAATGAATCATCCTCTCTCAGATCTCATAAATTAATCAAAGAATCACTTCGATTTTTGCACAGCGCCTAGTGCATATGCAGTATTCAGCGATGATATGTTACTTTAGATGAATTATTTAAAGAAAGTATTGTGAAAAAAAGGAATGAAATTTTTGTAGCATATGATATTTACTAACTTAATCAGTATATAAGGAGATAATGTTTTTAAAATGATTTTAGAATAAATGAAATTTCTCGTAGAAAATTCGTTTGTATTAATTTAATTTTATCTTTATTAAGTCTGGGTAAAGTACAAGAGATTTTTTAAGTCGAAAAGCAAAATATTTTTATTCTCATGGTTTAAAGGTCCATAAAGTAAATTACAATATACTTGACTCGATCATTATATCTGAATCAAAGGAAGAAAAATAAAGTAAACAAATTCTCTTATAGGAATCTGTAAGAGTCAAGTGGCTTAAAAGACGTGAATCTCAACTTTTACGCAATTGGGTTATTTAATTGGTATTGGTTGGGTAGGTAAGGATTGTAGGCTGGAAAGTAGCCGTTCGGGTAGACAGCTTGCTGGGGCTGATAAGGGTAACGATTTACTATAGGTACCGATGGAAGAACGTTGCCATGATAATATCCGTTGTAGGAGGGATATCCATTATACGTTGATCTGTCCTCCCTGATGTACTCTGCAAATTAAAGTTCCATTAATTGAAATATAAATGAAGAACATATGCGCATATTAAAATGTGACTAAAATTTGCTCATAAAACTAATATAATTTGCCTAATTTTAAAAGTTCATGCTAAAACAAATTATTTTTTGTTACTAAAAAAATGCTTAATGAATTACAGAAGCAAATTTATTATTTATATTTAATACCCAAAATACATTTCCTTAAAAATAGCCATCATTCGCTCTTTTGATAAGCGCTGATCTTATTCTTTCTTACTAAAAATTGAAATATTGTAAGAATTATTATTGAACACCTACCTTTATTAATTTTACGGAAAAAAAATCAAATCTTACCTTCATCAATGGCAGCAAAAGCAACAGCAACAAGTGCGAAGAGCACGAGGAAGAAAAATTTGGCCATTTTTACTTTCTTAAAAGGCAGTGGTCTCAAGAAAAGTTAAACGTTTGTACGTTTGAATGAAAAATCGATTGTATTTATACCTGCTATCCGAAACGTCAGTGTATTTTATCTTAAATGAATTACATTAAAAAATCATTTAACTTTAAAATGATAGGATGAATTTAATATTGTCCCCATACGGTGTTTTTTTATGAATCACCTATATAATGAGAAAAAATTTGATAATGTACAACGTTATTTTCCAATATATGACGTTTCAATATAATTATAAAAATTATAATATTTTATATAGATATTATAATATTTATACTTCACTCAACAAATACATTCTGAATTTTTTGTACAGAAGCATTATCATAGAAGAATCAAATTGCTTGTTTTCTAAGAAAAATTCTACCTTAAAATATAAATGTAAACAAGTAAATACATAAAAACAATAATTAACATTTTAAATAGAAGTATTATATTGCTAATGATTTTATAATTAAAAAATGATTAGTTTGAGAGTGTAGACAAAAATATTATTCTTGCAACATAACATGCCTCAAAGGATGTCAAAATATCGTTTGATCGTTAATGGCATATATCAACTAATGATCAGTATCTTTTCTCATTTTGAAGTCAAGAAGACAAGTACTTCAAACCGTACTACAATGGCAAAGCTATTCCTCGCTGTCTGGGCACTGTCCCCGGTGCCTTATTTGGCGATCTCAATGAATTCGATGGTTTTGGTAATTTCGGCAGATCCTCTGCCAACGCCAAAGTGAATTCGGTGGTCTCGGTGGACTGGTTGGAACGTCTGCCAACGCCAATGTTAACACTGGTGCCTTCGGTACTCAAGGCGGATACCATGGCGTTGTAGCTGATGCCCATGCCCAGGCTAATGCCCTTAATGGTGAACATGGATTATTCGGCAGTGCTTCTGCTGATGCTTATGCTCAGGGTAACCCCCTGACTGGAGGTCTTGGCGGATACGGTGGTGCTTCTGCTGGTGCCTCTGCTCAGGCTACTTCTCTCAGCTACTAAAGAAACAGTACTTGTCTTAATTTCTTTAAACCAATTGTAATTGAAAATCAAGGTTTGTATTCAACATCTTTTCTCTCTCTCTGTTTAAGGTTTGACTACATCAACTATAGTATTTTTGTACTGTTACCAATAAGTCATGTTAGATTAAATCGTGGATTTATGCTGACCTTTTTTCTCTACGATGATTAATGATGAAGATGATCTTTTCAGCTATTATCAAAATCAGTGCTATAATAGCACCACTAGTCAAAATCCCAAATAAAGGTATTATGCTCCACACATCAACAGCTTTGTATGTTATTGCACTAGGTATGGATTTCTTGAAGTTTCTTTCCCTGATTGCATCTAGCAGGCCAAAGTTACGCATTCTCTGCAAACTGTAATTAACATTACTCGATATTTTTTTTGCATTTCTTATAGTTTATAATAAGCAATTCTTATTACTCTAGTGTAAATAATAATATAAAATTTTTAGTCTTGTTTTTTCAGACTTTCGGAATTAGTTAAACGAATAAATCGTTATGATAAAAAAATAATACTTACTGAAAATTTATGAGTCCAACGTACGGACTGTGTTTCGTAAAAGTCAAACCTATGCTGCTCATTCTAGTCCTTTCAAACGATATCAATTCGCAAGGAATATTATTCCTTGTACTTTTCAATGCAACGTCAGTCATGTACAAAACAAGGTTCGTATTGCTACACACCTGAAATAAATAGATTCATTAATAAAATAGAGACTTTTTAATTGTTGCGTGTCCATTGATTATTTTGATATATTAGGATCACTTGATTTGTATGAAAATGCCTAACCTGATTGATCGCAGCAGCCAGTGTGGACGGCAACTCTTCATTTTTCAACAAAAAAGAGCTTAGTCGTCTTGTTGAGGACCCTTTCGAATTCTAGTAAAATGGGTTTTTCTTTATTCTTTGAATTCAAGGAACAATTTATAAAAATTAAATATTATAGTTGCCAACCTCAATTGTATTTACGAATGATGTATTCTTAATAGTTGTTATTTTGTGCGTTTTAGCCATGACAAACTCTTCCACTGAATCAAACGGCATGTCCGGTTTAAAAATCGTTAAGTAACTAACGAGTAGTGCAGAGTACACTGCGTACATTACGAATGCTAAGAGGTAAAGGCTATAATAGGCGATTCGTCCAGATGTTTGCTTAGGAATGTCTGCATCTGAAAACATTAAAAAAAATTTAATTAAAAAAATGAAAATTTAATTAATTAATTATGATTGAACGTATATTTGTGCAAATGAAGATGAATAGTTCCTACTCTTACCTGATGGAGATTTACTACAAAATATTCCCCATACGTCGAAATAACAATCATACGTGATCATACCAAAACTTTTATCTTTTGTCCTTGAAACAATTAAGGCCAACAAAACTGGCGATAAAAAAAAGAATAGCAAGAAGTAGTTAATAGATTTAACGCCAAAAGCCTGCAACATAAATTTTATTATTCTTAATAAATCTATTAACAAGGAATGGGTTTAAACGAGTTGTGGATTCAGTTATTCATTTCAGTTTATTGAAATGATACCTCTTCGACGAAGTTAAATTTAAAACACGATAAATTGCAGAAAACGATATTACGAAGGACGATCAGATTACGTTCTACTAATAATAGAAAAAATATAGTAATAATATTAAAACCTACTTTATAATACATTTCCCAGAGTAAGTGAGATGAATGTGACTTCTTTACATAGAAGTTTATATTTGCAATGTAAATTGGATCCGAAAAAGTTACGTTTTTAGTCCTACTACTAGTAATAGTGAACTCGCCCACTCCAATGTCAGCTTTTTTTTCAGTAAGCGTGTTCAACACTGCGGTCGTGCCTTCCTCAAAACTTCGAATTTCCAACTTAAAGTCAGCCAAATGAGATATTTCATACACTATATCTCCAAAATACCCAACAAGTTTATTATCCGCTTGCAAATCCTGAAATTTTTAACAAAATACGGAACATTGCTTTTCTTCAACATCATTCAACGTTTCTTATTAGTTACCTTTAACGTGGTAGTGCGCAAGGTGATACCCTTCAGCGAGCTTCTTCGCTTGTAAAAGGTCAGATTTGTTAGAGGCACAAAGCCAACGAGATTTGACTCCCAATAAAACAGATCGGAAACTTCGATTTTATTTTCGTACAACGAGTACCATTCACGTACAACGGGCTCCTTTTGACACTTAATTAAAACCCTCGATTCGAAATTCAAATTGAACGGATTGCCCACTGGGTGCTGGCAGAATTCGTCCAAGCTGCTTGCGAATAAGATAAGCGTGTGGTAGAAATTGATGTCGCTCATTTTCGTGACGTTTGCATAAGTGTCGAAGTCGTTTGTGGATCTGATGATCAGTATTAACAGCAGACGATCTGCTTTTTTTCCATTGCGGATTAAAGCTTTTGGAAGCTCTTTTATGGTTGTCAACATGGAGAAAACGTTGTTTTCAGCAAACCTTTTCATTATTGCTGAGAATTTGTGGGCTGCCTCGAATTCTGAAATACGTAAAGTTATATCAATGTAGCGGAAAAATAGGCACGGTTAATAATTTTATTTCACTGATAATAATTTTATTAATAAAAATTTAAAAAATCCATATTGTCATGTGGTATATTTTTTAATTTTCGATCCTTATTACATACCGTATTCCTTAATATTTGTTTGTATTACCGTGCGTTTGTCAAACGTAATTAAGAAACATAGTTAAAAAGGAAAATCTACCCTACTAAAAAATCTCAGCTGAAATCTTTTAGAAGGGTAATTCCTCAATACAAAAATTAGTTTTATTTTTCAAATATGAAACAATTCAATTGTCAGAATAAATAGACAAAATATTGCTTATTATCGAAAGTTGCTAACGCGCGGATTATTCGCCGCGCCCCTAATTGCGCTCTCACTTACCGCCAGCTAGTGCTACGTTGCTTCGAGCTATGAAAATGTTGTTGATGTGAAACTTATTTCTCAAATCCAAAAGCAGCATGACCAAATTTTGAAAAGGCTCGCTGTCGATAGCGTCGACGAAAGCGACGAGCACCGCTATCGCCAGCAGGATAGACGGAATCTTACTTTCTCCCATGCCAGAAGGAGTTAGGAGAGCCCTTGCGGTGTTTGTAAAACGTTGACGCGCGCAGCGCGCGACGACCCGATATATAGGTCAGTTGATCGAATCAACCGCTTCTTTTGTGTCGGAAATCGTCGCTTCATTGCGTTTATGTATTATTCAGTGGATATCAGGTCTTGATTTGTTCCGACAGTGGAAATAGAAGGAATATCAACGGCTGAATCTTTCCGAGGGCTTGCTAATAAAATAGAATTTGTCGGTTCGATATTAACGAGAGCGGAAAAAAATGTGGATGACGTGCTTGTTTTGATATAGACTTAAATACAAGGAAATTTGGTATGAAGAAAAAGGAATAAATTAAGGGTTCGAAACCATTATTTATCCAACCATAATGTGGGGGTTAAAAGGTCACATTGACGAGAGGTCAAGATATTCACAGCTTAGCCTGTAAGTTCAATGCTCTATATAGAAAAAGGGTAGTCATATTGAGGCGCTTATTATTTTTTTTAAGAGCGAGTATCTTCATGTCGGAATTATGGAAGGTGCGTTAATTAAGCATCGAAATTAAAAAAGAATTATGTATGTGCATACATTATTTATCAAACGATTTACGCCCAGGAATATCTGCAAGAATGTCTTGCAATATTATGTAATACTCCATG
>UXGC01000141.1:99669-290999 GCA_900480045.1 Eurytoma adleriae
CATGCGCGCAAGTGCATACAATTACGCAAGTACACAACTGCATAATAGTGCATAACCATTTGCAGTATTAAGAGACACATTTTTGTTAATTTTGGCAACAGAGAAATGTCAAATTATTTTCACTGCAACGACCACAAGAAAACACTAATTTTCTGTCATGTTCATCAAATAAGTTCATCAAATAAACAAACTATTGTTTCGCTATATAAATTTAAACAAAAAGAAGATTTAACTGAATAACTGATTTATAATAGTTTGCGGAGCATACAAAAAAAGTAGTGAAAGTGAAAGAGCAAACGAAAATCTATCCGAAAGTAAGATTTTGTTGGCGGAGCACTAATTTTGTAGACCAGCAGCGGGGGTATCTAAAGCTCGTCAAATTTCGTAACGCGCCTTTAAAAATAAACATACACGCGCGAGAGCTTCGAAGTCTAGTTTTCTCGCGCTCAAATACGCTCGGCTTACTGGAATTACAGCATTTGTCGTTCGATTTTTGCACGGAGCACGTTGCGCGCAGCTTAACCATGTTGAGGAGCACGTGGAGAGACAAGGACAGAGTGAGACAAATCAAATGAGTCATTCTTTTTTTTTTCTCCATTGCTAGTTCGCACGCTGGGCTAGGCGCAGGTGTCCGTTTTTCTCAAGGTCGCGTTATTATGGCGCAGCTGGAAACGGAGAAGGTCAAGGTTTTGCGACTAGCTTTTTTGAATTCGCGTGCACAAAATTTCACGTGGTTTTTTTTTACGATTACGCGCGGTGGTTTATTTAGGCTATGTGGTGAAATTGTGAAAGCCGCGGATCAAGTTTCTACGCGAAATATCGTTTGAATGTAACATTTTCGCAATGGAAAAACTTTTATAAATTTCGTGTTGGGTGTCGCAATTGAATAGTTTGCCGTTGTCGAAAGACTACCATTAATATACTTACTTTATTGACAAGTGTCATGATTGTTTTGGTTTGCGCCAATTTAACTTTCTGTCGAAGTCCGAATCATCCGCATCTGCCATTGATAAAATAAGAGTTTGTTTGTTATTATTAGAAAAATGATGGCTTAATTTATCGAAATTCGAAAAAGTTCATTACATTTTACTCATGACATATCGTTATCACTGCTGTCACTGTCACAATAATTAACTTTTCTGTTATCTTGTTAAAGGATTTTCAGAAGACGTTAGTCGGTGGGGAAACGACCGTGCAGCAACTTATACAAGCTTTGCACACGAGCAGAACGGGATACAAGCGACTTCCTGGATTTGATCCTAATATCGATAATTTGGAATATTATCGGTTACAGCAAAATGTCGACTGTGATGAAGTTTATCCTCGTATTTACATCGGAGACGGGTAAATTTTTTTTTGTTTTTGTCTAATAATAAGTAAATAAAAATGACTATTAAAATTTTTATTTTTTTAGAATTACCGCAAAAAATAAAGCATACCTTCAAAGGATAGGAATCACACATGTCTTGAATGCAGCTGAGGGAAAAAAGTTTGGTATGGTGAATACAGACATCAAATTTTATGGTGATACACCTATAAAGTACCTTGGGCTGTGCATGCTCGATTTACCAAGTACAGATATAAGCCAATACTTCTATACCGTTGCTTCTTTCATCGATGATGCAGTTAACTCAGGAGGTAAACAAACTGAATTTCAAACTCTTAAAATATTAATCTATTTTCAAAGCAATTATATGCTGAAGAATAAATATTATTGTAGGCAGAGTTTATGTGCACTGTGTGCAGGGAGTTTCTAGAAGTGCTACTTGTGTTATTGCATATTTGATGATAAAAAAAGGAATGTTAGCTGTTGATGCCATTCGTACTGTTAAACTGAGTCGTGATATCCATCCGAATAATGGCTTTCTTCATCAGCTTGCTCGACTTGACAATCAACTGCGCAGACTACGATTGTAAATTAATGTCCAAAAAGTGATCTTTCTATAAATACTATTAGCATTAACGATTTATTATTTAAATTATGCTTTAAACACGTATTTTTATTAAAACTATTATATTTGCTTGAACTATTACAGAAATATAGCAAGATCACTTTTAATAATTTAGCTTAGAGAAATATTTTTATTATAATTGAAATAAGTTTTGCATTCTGCTAATTTCTACGTTAAATTCGTTTTTAATTACTTTTTTTTAAATATTTATTACGTTATTTGTTAAATTATTTCTGATATTTAATTATTTTATTTTAAATTATTGCTTTGTCAAATAAATTAATAAATAAATAATTGAAATTTTGTAAAAATGTAATAAAAATAACAAAATAAAGAATTTGATACACTAATCAGAGAGTACAGTCTACAAAGAGAGAAAGAGAGTTCTACAGTCTACTTAAATTTATAAATATTAGTATTATAAGGATTAGATAAGTCAATAACTGTAATTCATGGATCAATATGTAATTTTTGTTTTTACACATACTTTATTCAAAATTTTCATTTCTTTGCTTTCTTTGTGTCCTTTGCAACTTTCGTTACATCATCTGGATTTTCCGCTGCATCCTTGACACGTTTTGCTCGGATGCCAACTAATCTTGCATCTGCCCTTGCTTTGCGCAATGTGACATATGCGTTGAACTTCTTCTCTTCTTCTGTGATTAAACGAGCCTTAGATTTGACGGCTCCTTGGTGAAGGCCATGAGGCATAACCTCACCCTTCAGCTGTGTTGCAACCTTGCACTCCTCTACAGTTGCTTCTCCCTTCTTGATCTGAAAAGTTTACAGATTCATCAACACTTATCAATCACTAATTTACTTTAACAGTTATTAAACACTACTTATTTTACAATATTACTGTCTTCTCCATTTTTTTTAATTGTTTTTATAATTTGGAACATTTTTATATTCAAAGACCTGATCACAATCTTTTTATTTTAAATAGTAAAATACATAGGAATCAGTAAAGAGAATTCAAATCAAAAAAGATTTAAAAAATGGATTAGAGAGATAAAATTACTATAATACCTATAACTTTTACATTTAAAGTTATTTTTCTGAAATTAACATATTCTCCACAAATAATAATTAATAAATGATTTAAATAATCTTATGAAACTAATGAATATGGAATTAATTCTCTATAAAAATGGAAAATTAAATTTACTCCGAAAATTTATTTCGGAGCATCTAAAATGGATAATTTTAATCATTTCTATTAATTAATAGTTAACACATATTTGATTTCAACACACATTGAACATAGGAAATTGTGATATACAATTATCTATGCACTAGTGCAATTTATAGTAATTTTGAAACACTTTGCACCCTTCCGAATTTCATAAACAACATTAAGTAAAAAACTAACCTTCTTTTCATTCAGAGGGAACAGAATCAGTTTAGCTCTGTATTCTTTGAGCCTCTGAGTATTCTGTTGTAAAGACTCAACAGATTTGTTGCGCCTTCTGGGATCAACAGAGATACCAATGGTCCTGGCAAAGCGTTTGTTGAGACCACTAGCTTTAATTTCGGCAAGGGTGAAGCCTTTACCTGCCCTAACTTTTGAATGGTAGCGGAATGTAGGGCAATGTACTATTGGCCTCAAGAGATTGACCGGCCTGTAAAATTAATTATCAGATCATCATTTATGGTTTCCAAAGAATAAAATCTATAATATTATAGTAGAAAAATGAAAATGTGTGAAATACCTTGGAGCAACTGAACGAGCTTTCTTGACACGGTTTGTTTTCCTGCGGTATTTACGGGCAGGCTGGTTGAACCATGTTTTCACGAACCGTTGCCAGTCCTTATGGAAGTGCCCATTAGGGATCATATTATTCCGCTTACCCATTTTTGAGCTGTCAGCAGAAACAGTAAAAATTGATTAAATGTTGTCAACGTCACGTTGCTTAAAATACCCGCACTGATGAAATTTCTAATTGCACTGCTAAACTTTCAACGGGTAATAAGCACAAATTAATAGTTTGTTAACTATTTACAGTAAACCGAACTATATCTCTTGCAATAACAGGTAAATAAAGACAATATGTTATCATAACCTAGAAGTAACAAGTCTCTTGTGACTACGCGATTGGAACGGCGTAAGAATGGAAAACTAAAAAAATACGCGTGCATAAGTAAAGTGCAGCGTGTAATCAACGATATCACATCATTTCACAACGCGAATATTAGCGATGTCCATTATTTTTACGGATTTTGATTTCGGAAAATATCCCTTACCAGCTTCTCTTTCTCTTGCGTACCGGAAAAAGAACGTGCAGCGACGAGACCACTCGCGGCACTCGCGGAAACCGCCAAAGTGATTGACCTTACTACGTAATTCAACTGCACATCTCTTAAACATACGAAACATATTATATACAGCTTGAAACATTAATAATTGATAACATAGTTACTTTTAATAATTAAACATTCTTAATTTAAATCTTTGTTTTTTTATTATTATTATTTTCAAACACTTCTTTTTTTTTAATTTTATTTTTTACGACATACAATCTGTCCAAATTGTTATAATTTAAACGAGTTTCAAATGACTTCAGTAGTGCAGCTTTCAATAATGCAGTGAATAATGTCTGCTTAGTGCTTGCAAATGTGTTGCAAAGTGGAGTAAAAGTTCAGTAACTCCACTTGCAGATAAGAGATTAATATTACTATTGTACATACAATGAAGTACAGCTTTTTATTAAATTTTAAACATTCCTTAAAAAGCAAAAGCATTAAGAAATGCATTTGCTCAAGATATGCATCCACCGGTTTAGGATTATGGGTAAGGTTATGTTTACAAATTCAAAAATAAACATTAATAAGTTTTTTTTATATGGAATATATGATTTATTTTTTTTTTTAATTTTTTCTTTCATACAGAATGAAGAACTAACGACTGAACGTAAACATGAGATTGAAAATTACTGGAAAAACAAAATTCATCAAATTGACAATGCATCAGCGAATAAAGAAAAATTTTATGTATTGTCGATGTTCCCTTATCCCTCTGGTTCTCTGCACATGGGACACATCAGAGTTTATTCGATTAGTGATTCAGTTGCGTGGTTTTACAGAATGAATGGTAAATTATTTGATTTAGTTTATTACCAGTTATATTTATTATGACAAGTCTTAACTTTCCAATTTTTTAGACAAAAATGTCATTCATCCAATGGGGTGGGATGCATTTGGTTTACCTGCAGAAAATGCAGCCATAGAAAGAAAAGTAGATCCAGCAAAATGGACAGAAGAGAACATTAAAAATATGAGAGAACAATTAAACAAATTAGGTTGTACATTTGACTCTCAGCGAGAATTGGCCACATGTGATCCAAGCTATTACAAATGGACACAAGAACTTTTCTTAAAATTATACGAAAATGGTTTACTTTATCAAAAGGAAACTTTTGTGAATTGGGATCCTATCGATCAAACTGTACTTGCAGATGAACAAGTTGATGAAAATAATAGATCCTGGAGATCTGGTGCGATTGTTGAAAAAAAGCTTCTTAAGCAATGGTTTGTTAGAACTACAGTATTTGCAGAGTATGTAAACATAATTTTTTATTTTTTGGCTCAAGAAATAATTTTTTAAAAATTACCTATAATTTGATAGATCACTTTTACAAGGGTTAAAAGATGAAACTTTAAAAGAATGGAGAGATATTATTAAACTTCAAGAACATTGGATTGGGGAATGCACAGGTTCAAATATAGATTTTCAAATAATTTCAAATGTACCTGGATATCCAAAGTTTTTAACTCTATGGACTGATAAACCAGAATTCATTGAATATGCTAAGTTTCTTGCAGTATCAGAAAATAATTTACTAGCTAAAATTGAAAAATCTAATTCCAACAGTAATATAAGAAAATTGAGTGCAAAAGTTATAAATCCATTTACAAATGAAGAATTGCCGATATTTGTTACTGATAAAGGTAAGTCATTTATAAAACAATTTAAATTTTATTTTGTATAAACTTAAATACAAATTTTAATTAATAATTCTTTATTTTACAGAAACGTTACCATATCCAGCTTTCCGAGATGATTATTTAGGTATTCCATGCACTGAAGCTGATCTTGAGTTTTGTGAATTGACTAACATAAAATGTGAATCCATTCCGATATATTCTAAAGAAGAATTGGAAGAAAAACGCGCTAATGTGCTCCATATTGCTCAAGAACGAGAAATTGGGGGTTTCTTAGTTAGTTCTAAATTAAAAGACTGGTTAATATCAAGGCAAAGATATTGGGGTACACCGATACCCATTGTACATTGTAAAAAATGTGGTGCTCAACCAGTACCAAGAGATCAACTTCCCATAGAATTACCTAAGTTACAACATTCATCGGGAAATCAAAATTTAACTTTAAAGAATGCTACTGACTGGATAAATACATCTTGTCCCCAATGTAAAGAACCAGCTGTAAGAGAAATGGACACAATGGATACCTTTGTTGATAGCTCTTGGTATTTCATGAGATATATTGATCCGAAGAATGAAAATGAAATGTTCTCAAGTGAAGAAGCATCTCGTTACTTACCAGTAGATTTGTATATAGGAGGAAAGGAACATGGTAAATTTGAAATTGATTTTATTTATTTTTATAAAATTTGCATATCATCTAGAAAAAACATTAAAATTTTTCAGCTGTTTTACATCTATACTATGCTCGTTTTGTAAACCATTTTCTTTATCATTTGGGATTGGTTCCAACTCGAGAGCCATTTAAGCAATTACTGGTGCAAGGAATGGTCATGGGTCAATCTTATTCTACTAAGGAAGGAAAATATTTAAGACCTGATGAAGTTGAATTAATAAACAATGAATATGTGGAGAAAATCACCCATCAACCTGTTGCTACAACTTGGGAAAAAATGTCAAAGTCCAAGCATAATGGTGTTGATCCATTAAAAATGTTTGAGGAATACAGTAGCAACACTATTAGGCTACTCATGTTAGCTGATGTAGCACCAACTTCCCATAGAAACTGGTCTAAAGAAAGTAAGTAAAATTAAATTAGTAAAAAATTTTAATTCTTATTATTTCTTCTAAAATTACTTTACTGCAGCGTTCCCGGGAATTTTAAACTGGCAACGCCGTCTCTGGCAGACTATTGGTGAATTCATCAAAGCAAGAGAAGCACTTGTACCAGAAGAGCTACAAAATCAAATTAACAATGACAAGTTTAGGAAGGAGAACGATTATCTTTTTGACAGTCGCAATTACTATGTCCATGGAGTAACTTTCAATATCACAGGCTCACAACAGTTGAGCGTTGCCATCTCCAAAATGCAAGGCTTGACTAACAGTATAAGAAAATCATCGAAGATCGCCATTGCACGAAGCCGAGAATATGAACGTGCCCTTGCTGTTCAAATTATGATGCTGGCTCCATTGGCACCGCATTTTGCTTCAGAGCTTTGGGCTGGATTCTGCTCCGCTCCTCACAGAATCGTCAACGACGGTGAGATCCAGTGGAATAAGGATGTTTTACAGCAGAACTGGCCTAAGGTGGATTCGGAGTACAAATTGAAAGTTCGCGTCAGGGTATGTGTAAAGAATAGAAAATAAGATGCTTTTATACAGCAGAATTATAAGCAGGATTTTTATTAAATATTTGAATTTTACAGGTTAATAGCAAAGATTTTCTAACGCTTAGAATCGCCCGAGGACAACTGGATACGATGACCGAGGATGACGTTCTGCAGGAAGTTATGAAGGAGCCCAAATTTCGTAAACACATCGAAGGGCGTGAAATCAAGAGAATCACTTTTCAGTCAGAGATAGGCTGCGGAGCAAATATTTCAATTCACACTAAGAAAAATGTCGTTGAAAAACTTCCAAGAGAGGAAGTTCATTAAGATTGTTTATACAAATTTGTATAAAAAAAATTTAAACATTGTAAATACTGTTTATCATCGTACTTCTATAAGGCTGTGGAATGAATTAAATATTAATTCTTCTTCTGTTTGTAATATGTTTAAATAATAGAAACGATAGTTGCAAGTGTACATTTAAAATGTTATTTGATTATTTCTTATCTTTACTTTGGTATTATATATCTTAAGTAAAGAGTTTTAACTCATTAAATTTATAAATAAAATAAATATGGAAATATATAAATTATTTATTAAATAAAAAGAAATACTTACTCTACTTGTGTTTCACCATTGTATCCATTATGAGGGAAAGATTTAAGATACTCAATGTAATTTTCTGGAAGGTGATGGTCATGTGCCCCTGTTACTATGATGTTCCTAAAAAAAGGAGCAGAATATAATTTGATTATTTAAAAAAAGAAATAATTTTTATTTAAAATCAACATATTTAAACTACCAGTAAACATAAGATGGTTGTCTTTCAGATGGCAAATTTTTAGGCTCAATATAGTATTCTGGTAATTGACATTGCTGATAAACTTTGCATTGCACATTTTCTCCCTTATTAGTAAAAATATTTACATCTTTGGATAAATATATGTTATCATATACACCTTCTTGCTTATCTAAAGTGTCCATATTACTCTTATCAATTTCCCAAATAACTCCCCAAACTTCAGCACCTGTGTGAGGGACAATAGTTGCTACACATCCTTGCCATCTTTTTGTAAATCTATGAAAATCGAGACGATGATCCTTTAAAAAAAATTTTATTAAATAAAATATGTATGTAATTTATGTTGAAATAATTTTTACCTTTAATTTTCCTATACACTTTTGAACTGCTTTAGGATTATTGTAATGTATTCTCTTTGCCAGCATATTACTGCCATAAGCAAAGTATAAAAACTTTTCTGACATGTATGAAAGTTATTGTTTTTTTAAGATAATTTTTGAAAACCAAAAATAATTTTAAATTAAATTGACTAAATCAAGTATATGAAGCAAATTCAACTGCAATGTACACTGTACAATTTTCGCGACCTGATTCTTGCAACTGATAATAAAGCAGACAATAATAATTCTTAATGATAAGAAAATTTCTAGAATTCACTATAAGCACATTTATCACGTTAAGCGGTCATCAATAAGAAAAATTGGCGCGCTTTTATTATAACGTGTGATTAGTTAGAATTTATTTTTAGGCAAGTTTTTCAAATAATTTAAACCTCAAATTTTTTTTCCAACTTTACTGTAAAGGAAAATCATTTACTACTTCAAAATAAAATAAACTTTATTTTAAGACATGCAAATTGTTTTACAAAGTCAATGCAGAAATATACAACAAATTGTTCCTTTTTCTTCGTAAATCAGGCAGATAGTCCTAAATTCTGAAAAATAAAAAAATTAGTGTAAGTTTATTAATGAAGCAAGTAAGACAAGTATAAATTTAATTTAACAAATATATACATTATTTTTATCTTACTATTTCAGTTTCACCATTGTATCCATTGTGTTTGAATGATTCAAGAAACTTTATATAATCTTGAGGAATGTTGTACTCTTTAGCTCCATTTATCATAGTAGTTCTTTGAAATTATATCAATTAATAGGTAATACCATAAGCATCAATAATATACATAACAAAAAAATATTGAAAACTCACAAGTAAACAAGAGATGGTTGCCTATTAGGTGGTAATAAATTAGGTTGCACATAATCTGCAGGTAAATTAGTTTGCTGATAAACCCGACATTCTATAATGTTTCCTGTTGTAGTACTAACATTTACAGTTTTTGGAAAGTAAATGTTTTCGTGCACTCCTTCTTGATGATCTAAATTAGGCATATTAATATTGTCTATTTCCCATACAACCCCCCAAACTTCAGAGTCAGCATCTGGAACAATAGTTGAAGCACAGCCTTTCCATCGATTTGAGTATGTGATGAAATCAAGTCGATGATCCTGTATAATATTAATTTCAAATCAGATAAAAAATATGTCACAAACTAAATTGTACAATTATTAAAGAAATTACCTTAATTTTGCCAATATATCTTTGTACCGATGTAGGATTGTTAATATGTATTCGTTTTGTCAACATGTTGCTACCATAAGCAAAGTAGAAAAAAGTTTTAGACATGTTTTGTGGTGCTTCATCAGAGCTTGATGTCTGAAAAATTTTATTCAATATTAATGGGCATGCAATTTATTTAATATTTAATAAATTTGTTTTTAACACATACCACAATAAAAGAAAGAAAGAACATTAAGCCAAAAATACTTAAATTCATTTTTAATTAAGATGACTTTTACACTCGCAATTTGTTTTGAATCTAACGATGTTAATAGTAAACAAGTTATCAATTTTTAAACAAAAAACAAATGATGTGAAGGTATGAAGGAAAGTGTTGTGTTTTTTTTTAATTGTTAGTCTTTAGAAGTGCAACTGCAAAAACAGGAAAGTAACATATGTATGTGGCAAAAGCAGGGAGTGACCAGTCACCAGAGCAAAATAAAATAAAATATCCAAAATAAACGAAAAAATAGGCCGGTTTATTCTCATAGTGATCACAAGAGGCGCTGCGCTCCCATATAAATTATGGGCATTTATTGATAGTAAATATAGAGAAACCTATATAGTAATAGAGCTTTATTCAGAAGTTGCGAAACCTCTTCACCAAATTAAAGTGCCTTAGAAAAATCAAATACTTTCCAATTTAATCAACGCTGCGACTTTTTTTCTTGAAACTCGCACGAAGATTAAGTAAAACTTAACTTAGCAGTCCTGCCTAAGATTACGTACCATCCACTGTAACTACTGTGCCTCGGCAATCTACCGGTAAAAACTGACGGCAATCGTCTAACTATAAGAAAGCGGGCATATATGTACAATTGCACCTGCCTCACGTGGCTGATTAGGAGGTGGTTCAAACCGCCCTCGGAAAGCTGCGCGCACACCGCGAAACAGCTGTTCGCCGGCCAATGGGAGGCGCGGCGCTCTGTTGCTGCGGAATGCGCGCGGAAAACCCGCGAAAATGGCTCCGCTCGTTAGTTCGAGCTGGTTCGAGCACAGTGTTGTGATGCGCGAAGTGCTTTCCCAAAACGCCCTGCACCGGAGTGTACGCTTCGGAAATAGCGTATACGGAGGCTAACGGATCTCGCGCCCGCGATACAAGTTAGCGATATTCAGAACAATGGCAATGGATGCTCTCTTGCCCTCGGAAATTGCCAGGATGGTTTACGGTGAGTCTCGGTACATGAGTGATAAATGCTAACCTCCACGATTTTTCTCCGGTATAGGCGAGTTTTATTGCGGGAGATGCTGTTTTTCGTGACCGAAGGTGACTTTGTTCAAGTTTTTTGTCCGACCGTGTTTTTATCGGGAGGGAACGTTGTCCCAGTTTCGTTCGCGGAACTGCAGTGCAACTTAATTGGATTATGGGGAGTGTCAAATTTCTAAGCTATCAGCTCATTTTGTAAATTTTGATGACATTTTGATTTCTATAGCTAGCCTGTAATTTTATCTATTTATTTGTATAAAAAATTGGTTAGATTATTTAATAAGTCTATTTTATTTAATAGGTTACCTGCTTGAGGAAAGATGCACAGAAGCTGCAAGATTGTTTCTTAGGGAGTCTTCAAATTTAGAAGAGTGCCGCCAGGTTTTGTCAGTGGGTAGACATTTTAGCACTCGTGTTTGTGGATTAACATTATTAGATGTTCTAGACAAATTTTGCCTTCTAAATACTGTTGGTAAGCTATGCTGCTTGGATAAAAATACTTCTATTTCTAAGGTATATAATTTTAAAAATTATTTTGAAATAATCTCTTATTGATTTCAGTACAAGAAAGATTAGAAAATTTTGATAAATTAGATAAATTAAGACATTGTAATGATTTAACGAGTCAAATAAAGGTGCTCTTTGAAGAATATAAAGGTCGAAATTTTATTCCTACCGTTAATTCAGCAACACAGGTGCTTTTAAAATTTTTCATTTACAACTACACTTATAAATAAAATTATAACAAAAATTATTGTAATATTTTTAGAGTACTCCTTCTCTTCATGGATCACCTTCTAAATTTCGTAAAAGACGAATAACGAATAATTTCTCTAACAAAGAAGATGACAAAACTAAGAGGAATGGTCAAGAAATCACTGAAGAATCACAAGATAATAGTATTTTAGACCAATGTAATTATTTTTCAATTATTCAAAAATAATATTTTGCAGTTATATGTTTATTCATGATAATTTAATACTTTCAGCTCCTTCTAAATCCATAGAAGCTACTCCTTTGAAAAACTTACCTGGATATACTGGTGAATTTGAGGCTGAAAAACATAAAAAATTAAACCCCAAAATACTAGAAAAAAATTCATTTAAAAGTACTGCACAAAAAAATACTGTCAGCCAGAATGCCCACTTACAGAAGGTTCAGAAAGGTCACCAAAACAGTCAGTTACAAGAAATACAAAAGGATGAAATTTTGATAAGGCAAAAGTGTCCTAATTTTAATAAAGATGTAAATTTTCAAACAGATTTAATAAAACACATAGATTCTGAAGTACAAACTGAATTATGTGCTGTAACAGTATTAGATAAAAATATCATGACTGAAACTGAACAAAAAACATGTACCGATATAGAAGTTCAAACTTCAGATATTGGTTCTCCTGAATCGGATGTACAAGTATCTGAAATATTAGGAGTAAGTAAACAATTAAATGTACAAAAAAGCAATTGTTTTTATTGTAATTTTTGCAATCCATTTCAGGAGTTCTCAGAAAAACTATTAAATCGAACTGAAGCAGTTGACAAAATAGTTGAAAATATTAATACAGAGTTAAAACCAATACAATCGAATGATGATGCTAAAGAAGCATATTCTAAATCACTCTTAGCAGACTTTCACAAGGCTATTGAAGCTGCAGCAAATAAAAGTGAAAATGATCCAGAAATTGTAGATCTAATTAATGCAATTGTTCTTCCTCCTGAAGAAAATTTAACAGAAAATGAAGTTATATTGGATGCTCAATGGTAACTTATTTTATTACATTTTGTTATATACTATTCCTCAAAATTGATTGTTAAATCTGTTTTTCAAATTATTTTTAGTGGAGCTAGTTATTCGTCTTCTCCAGAACAAATAAATTCCATTTCTGAAGAAACAGTATCTGAAAGTAGTATTGAAAAAAATGTGGTACTTACAAATAATAATGTAAATAAACATAAAATATTAGAAAATAAGAACAGCAATAAATCTAGAAATACAATCGATCTGAAAAACTCTGAAAATGTAGAAATAAATAGTAGAAATCAAATAGATCATCAAGTTGACCCAAGGACACTTAATACTATTACAAATTCAAACGATTTTCAACAAGTTGATTCACATAATTCTCAAATAATTGTTAGTAAAGAAAATAATACGAGACATAATACAGAAACTTTATTCAATTCTTTAGATTCACTGCATTTGCAAAAGAAGTGTACAAGTAACTCTGACGATATTTTTAGTCATAACAATACTATAACATCAACTCCAATTAAGACGTTTACGGCAATAGAAAATTTTGACTCATGTGATTGGTTCTCAACTCAAGATTTACCTATGTCAAATATTGCTTATTATAAAGATGAAGTTACTAAATATGTAACTACAACTGCTTCTGGTAATCTATAAAAATTTATAATTAAGTATTTATATAATAAATTTGATTAAATAAAATATAATTATAGGTATTTACACATCTACCGAGGCTAATGTAACAAATACTCATTTCTTGTCTCCAATAGCTTCTAAAGGTAAGAAATATAAATTTAATTTACCAAACTTGTATAATATTAAACTGTTAATTTAATGATTTAATTATTTAGACACAAACAAAAACGTTGAAAAAATAAATTGTACACTTGCAAATACAGTCAAAGGTAACTATTTAATTTAATTGTTATATTTCAAAAATTTTACAATAAATGTAAAATTTATAATAATTTTAGATCAAACTCTCCATACTCCTGACATTTTCTTTCCACCGAAAATTAGTACTGCTGCCTCTGTGAATTCAGAGTCGTGTCCAATGAACATAATGGGCAGTGCACAAAAAAAAAAAACATTACAAAAGTCTTCTGAAATTATAGATCAATTATTTGATATTCAATCCGCACAAAAGTCGGATAAAAATTTAGATAATTTATCATCGGATTTAAAAGATAATAATAGTAATGACTGTAACAAATACTTCAATATAGATTCTGTAATGTTATTTGGAGTTGACAGTAATATAAGTTCCATACCTATGCCTATGTATGTTCAAGAGATTGAAATCGAAGATTCAATCACTTTGACAGGCACTGGTCTTTCTCCATTTTTGAAAGTTATTAAAAAATCTGATAACACTGAAACTGACAATATAAAACAAAATGAAAAAGTAATAGAAAGTGAAAGTAATGTTCTTTCTGCTACTTCTGGCAATGACAGGATAGGGAACAAAATTTCAGAATCCAAAATGACGTAAATATTTAAATTGACAATTCAACTTAAATATCGAATTCTCTTAAAAAATTACAACTTACTTAATTTTTTTACAGAGAAAACACGAAATGTACACCGACGAAAGTTATCGAAAATCGACCAAAAAATTCAAGGAAGAGTTTATCGACCCCAAAGAAGCCAAATAGCTATATAAGAGCTCTCAATTTCGATACACCTATAAACCGTTCTCAATCGGAAAGTAAAGTAAATAATACCGATTCCCGTTTATCACCCGATTCATTGAAAAGAACTTTAAAAAATTCATGTAAATCTTCTCTATTTAAATCACCACCTTTTACGAATTCTGAATTTGTTGAGCAGCAAACAAATACGAAAATTTTTTCAACTATTCCAGGTAAAAATATGATTTATTAAAATTTAATTTATTATTTTTATATAAAATATACTAAAATTCATTTCTGTGTGTGCAGAATCTATGGAACTGACAGGACCAGAAAGTAAAGCTTTGAAGAAAGATTCTAGTTTGCCGAAAAAGGAATCCTCTGTTAAACCTGTTGTTATCGAGCAAAAAAGCTGGGATAGTGAGCTGAGAAAATATTTGGGTAAAAACGAAGATGAAAATAGTAGTAGCAAAAAGAGATCAAGAAGTGAGTCAAGTAGGAAGTCTTACAAGAAAGCAAAAAAAAGTGATAAAAGCACCCCTAAAAAAGATAAGAAATCCTATAAAAAATCTTCAAAAAAATCAAAAAAAGACGAAAAGTTAAACCATGATGATAAAAAGAAAGAAGAGATTAAAGATAATAAGAGGAATGTGGATATTAAAGTGGACAAGAAACAAGAAGAGGTGACAGCTGATAAAAAGAAAGAAGAGATGAAAGTTGATAAAAGAAAAGAAAATATCAAAGTGGACAAAAAGAAAGAAGAGGTGAAAGCAGATAAAAAGAAAGAAGATATTAAAGTTGAGAAGAAGAAAGAAGATATTAAAGCAGACAAGAAGAAAGATGATTTTAAAGCCAATAAGAGGAATGAAGAAATTAAATCTGATAAAAAGAAAGAAGATATTAAAGTAGACAAAAAGAAAGAACATATTCAAGTGGACAAAAAGAAAGAAGATATTAAAGCAGACAAGAAGAAAGAAGATATTAAAGCAGATAAGAAAAAAGAAGATATTAAAGCTGATAAAAAGAAAGAAGAACGTAAAAACGACAAAAAGAAAGATGATATTAAATCTATCAAAAAGGAAGAGATTAAAGCTAATAAAAAGAAAGAAGAGATTGAAACTGAGAAAAAGAAAGAACAGAATAGGAATGAGAAACCTTCAAGTAAAGAACATTCCAAAAAAGAAAAAAATAAAGAGATGAGAGAGAAAAGTTGTGAGAGTAAATCAAGAGTAAGTAAAAAAAAGGACGAGGTAAAAGAAATAGAAGAAAAAAAAATATTTGATTTGAAAAATCTTGCACATGAAAAAATTGTACAAATTGAAGATGTAATAGAAGAAATTAGAATAGAAAATGAAGCAGAACTATTTCAAACCAATAATAATAAAGAGCTAGAAAATTTAGAAGAAACTAGAATAGAATTTAAGTCGAGAAACATAGATAAAATGAATTCTGAAAATTCATATTCTATAAATAAAAAAAAAATAGAACCTGTAGAATCCAAACTTAATAATGAAAATGCAGATGATAAAAGTGCCGAACAAAAAAAGGATCCTCTAATAGCCCTGCTGTCTGACAGTATAAATGATGATAACGATGACATTCAGAATATAGAAAAACTAGTTTCCGACGAGATGGATAATTTATCAAAATTGAATAATAAAACCATGAATGGTCTACCAAATAAAAGTAATGCCACTGTAAATATTCAAGACGATGAAATGTCCAAAGAGTTACAAAACATTTCGAATCGATTAACAGCTGAGATACTTTCTGAAAATACTGAAAATAATGCTGCAGCAATTGATCACCACACTAAGGTATTGCAAGTTTTGGAATCAGTGTCAAAAAATTATTTGATCTTTTTTTTAAATATTTTTCTAATATAATAATTTCAACATGAATTATTATTCATTGAAGGTTTTTTAAGTACTTTATGTTTTTTTTTTTTTTTTTTTTTTTAATAAAAAATTGTTCTTAAACAAAGTATTTTCATTGCAAAATTGTTAGCGACAACTATAATTTTTCTAAAAATTTCTTAAATTTTAAAATCGTAACTTATACAGCATTGTTGAAAATAAATAATCGTTAAATAATTATACTACTTATTGTTACATTAACTTATTTGAATATTTTTCAGAAAGTAGCAGAAACTCCCTTAGAGAAGAAAAGTCCAGTAAAAGATGAATTGGAGGAACAGCTGAGTTTACTAACAAATGCTGAAAATCTAAAACCAGAGAGCAAAAGAGTAATCTACGACGAGGTAAAATCGCTGGAGCGCGGCAAGGTTGTGCACAAAAAGTACGCGCGTGTGCAAACGCTAAGCGATTTCGCCCACGACTTCGAGGTTCCCGGTAAGGATGATGATTTTCTTCAGGTGCCGCCCACGCCGCAGGTCCTAAGTCCTAGCAGCAGTAGCCTGATACTGCCGCTGTCCAAAATGAGTGAGGACTCAAGGACTTTTGCCAGCTTGATCGCCACGCCTCTTGAATGTCCTAAAACACCTAATATAGTTATTACACCGATAAAAGGGCAGAGCGAGGACACTTCTGATGTTCTGCAGGTAAATAATTTGTTTAAGAATAAATCTTGATTAATTGTCCATTCGCTAAAGCGTGTCATCTTTTATTTTGCAGAAAACTGAAACTTGTTATCAGTCGGCTATTGATAATATCGATTTCTCTAAGAAGCCTGAAATTACTCAATTCGAAGTCATAAAAGAAAATTTAAAACCGATAGTGGAAACTTGTCCAAAAACTGAAGAAGATAATCTTTCGAAAATTCATGCTCCAATGTCATATCGAGAAAAACAGGATGATAAATCTACAAGTTCAGCATCAAGTTCAGCAATATCCTACAGCTGCAGTGATAGTTGCAACACTAACACTACCTCGGAAAGTAAGCAAAACGAAAAAGTAGAGGAAGTTGAAGGTGAAGTTAATTCTGATGATGATGACAGTGATGATGACAGTGATGATGACAGTGATGAAGAAGAGGAAGATGATGAAGATGATGAAGATGATGAAGACGAAGAGGAAGAAGAGGAGGAAGAGGAGGATGGGGAATATGAAAAAGAAATAAATAAACAAGATCAGGAAGTTATAAAGACTGGAGAAACATCTCCGGCCAAGGTTTTTTCAATAAACAAAACTGACGAAGAGCTTGCGGAGACCGTTCATGAAACACCCGCTAAAGATATCTCCTGCCCCGAAGTGGACATTTTTGACACGCCAAACGTTTCAAAGCCGGTTGAACAGCCTACGAATTTGAGCACAAAAATTTCGCAGATGATGATTTTAAAAGATCAAGAAAACAAAGTTATGCATGTCAGGCCGAAACCGAAGATCATAAGCGTGAAACGCGTACTGCCAAAAGTGATTACGAAACCACCGCTAAAACTAATAAAAGCTCTTCCAAAAAATATTCAGCTACAAGCTCAAGAGATAAAGAATGAATTGGCAACTCTGCCTCCGACGAATCAACGGTTGAAGATTGAGAAAAGCGAAGAGGAGGTTGCACTGGCGATCAAAAGTATCGAGAATCATAAATTTAACAAGAGCCTCGATGAAGTGATCCTTCTAAGTGCTACACCTAGTCCAGCAAACAAGAGCATCGACAAAAATATTAGCAACAAGAGCGAACTTGCCCAAGCCATCGAGAGCCTTACGCGCACCGAAACAGAAACTATCGAAAAATTTGGTAACAATGAAAGAGCAGTCGGCACGGATGAAGACTGCAACAGCGATGCAAATTTTAAACTTGTGTTGGAGGACGATTGCGAAAAAGAAGAAGAAAATTCCAATGGCACGGAGCAACAGGGAAACACTGATGAAGATGATGGCGAAAGTAGCTTAAACAATTCGCATTCGCATAACACGCGATTTCAGTCGCAGCAAAGACGAAAGGAAAAGGAAAGAAAAAATCTGGGCAATTGCACTCAGCCGTGTCAAGAGATAGTAATCATTTTCGATGAAGAAACGTATAAGAAGAAAAGGAGAAAAGGATTCAGCGTCAATGATCTCTGTCCAACGATTGCCGTCGAGGAACACATGTGCATTTTACGGCCCACACAACTGGAGACAATTTTGGATATTAGGCCAAAGAGAAGAAAACCGGTAAGACGGGCGCAGGGTAAAAAAGAAAAGTATCTGAAAGTAGATGAGAATTCGCACGATTCAATGCCATCACAGGTGCACAGTAATGATTCTGAATCAATTCCTGACGGAATTGCTAATGTCGTCAATGGTAAGCTTTAAATGTTTAATTCAATATTAAATTTATTCAATGTAAATGATGATTAATACTTTTTTACAGACAAAGCAACCAGCAAACATAAAAGGTCGTTAGAAGAAGGCGAACCGTCAAATAAACATGTTGTAAAAAAGCGTAGAAAAAATATTTTTGTATATTGAGCATGAATCCTAAGATGTATAGTAGGTGCTATGTACGATTTGATCGCTAGTATTCATTTGCAAATGTGATCTCAGCTCGGATTAAAAATTTGTTGCTAGTCAGATTTTTATTAACATAAAACTATGTTTTTGTTTACAATTTAACTAGTAGTAAAAAAGGTTGCTATTCAGAACAACGTTAAATGATAAATTAAATACGCTATTTAAGAGTACAAAAGGATGAAATTTTTTGTATTTGAAGCAATTGAATTAAGTTCATACATGCAAAATACATGAAAATAGTTGTTGTTAAAACAATATTTTCCTTAAAAAATAACTTCGATAATTGCATTTAAGTTTAAACAATTTTTAAAGATTTAGTTTTGCTAAATTGTTTTGTTTAACGCGTTAGTTAAATGTTTTGAGACTGTCTCATTTTTATAAACTCAGATTTGTAGTTCTATTATTTGATATTCTACATATATCACTATCTATTTTGTCTATGGTACATTACATTTATATATTTATAATTGTTTTGTTAGGTAATCATTCGTTCTTAACATTATATACCGCGGCTCTTGATTTATGCTGTAGTAATACTGTAATCAAGTAATTTATTGCACCGAAAAACAATTGTAAATACGTGTATTAAATTTTGTATTTTTTTACTTTTAATAATAATATACAAACTAATTGAGTCAACTAAAAGATGGATTTATTATTTATATAAAAAATATATGTAATATTTACTAAAAAACAAAAAATGTGACAATTCTGTCAACAAATTGAACTATATTTGATGTACATATATTTAGTAACCAATGTAATACGCGTCTTTTCATGGTCAATTTGAACATTAATAGAAACTTACTTTGCAAAAATTAATATTAACTTTGGTGTTCTGTAACTGAAGTATAAAAATGTCGGAAAATAAAGAAGACGATGAGTTATTGAAGAGAATATTAAACGAATACTTTCCAAAACAGCGAGAATCGGATGACAATGACATTTTAATTTTAAGTAATTTAAAGAAAATGCGTAATGAAGAAAGGAGATGTTTCTCCTTGGAACACAAACGTATTTACCAGGGTTGGAAAAAGTTTTTAGACGGTTTACCTGAATCTAAAGACGAAATCGTTCCATCCATTGATGAAAGGTGAAATATTCCTTTTTATTTTATTCGCTTCGGGTATCGACTAATATTTTAGTAAAAATATTTCAAATTTAAAATACAAATGAGTATTAAAATAATTATTGCACTTCCTACCAGGTTTTGGAGGTGGAAAATGTATAAAAAGTATGTCGTGGAGGAGAAACGCACGCATTTTGCGAAAGCAATGAGATGCGCTGCATTAGAAGTAGACGAATTTGGACGTCGTTATCCTATAAGTAACGAGGATTTAACTCAATTTCGACCTAATAAAGGTTATCAGTTTAAAATTAAAAGAAAATGATAAAACTCCGATAAAACACAAACAGATAAAATTGTGTTGTCCTTTTTATGTCTGTTTCTATTTTTATAAGGTGAATTTAAATTTTAACGCTTCAAATTATTTTACAAAATATTTGTAAAAAAAATTCACAATAAAATACTGTTTACCAACCTTGATTTGTGCAGTTAGCAATATAAAATAGACAAAGAAAAATGAATAAATTAATGAAGCCATTTTCCTTTGTACACGGAACACAGGGAGCAGGGGACTGATGAGATTGAGTATAAAAATTAAAAATTTACTTACTGTTATGTGCTTTGAATAACATAGCTTTTATATATCTTTTATCTTGACATCATTACTATCATTAGATTAAGTTTGATTACAATTGAGTAATTAAAAAATTATTAATTTAATTTTAAGAAAAAGATTTTTAAAGAAATTTTTTTCCATATTACTGCATTTTGCATTGTAAAATCCTCTGGGAAATGTCAAATGATTATCTCATACAATCTTACTGCGTCAATCATGCGGTAATCACATGATAATCGTGTGATTCACAAACAAAATTATTTTACAAATTTGATCATTTGACACGATTATCACATCTGAATCGCATAAAATAATAAACATTTAATAAAAGCATACAAAGTAGTTTATTAAATAAAGCTATTTATAATTATAATACAATAACAATTTACTTTAAAAAAAGGTATGAATTAACCAAATTGATAATTTTTATAAACTTCTCGGAACATATCACGACAATTAATTTTTACGTTTAATTTTGCACATAATAAAAATACTCCCGATAATTTTCTGTGTAAACTGTAAATTTCCTCTGGAGGCGGACAAAGCCGATGATGTACAATCGTTGGCACTAGAGCTTGTATTCTAAATAATAACAGATTACATGAAATGCAAGTTTAATGCTGTATTTTAAAATAATTTCTAATTATAAATACCTTCTCGTTACGTCCTGTCCTCCAAAGTCAAAGTATTCGTGATCCCTGTCGAAAACTTGACCCAAAATCATTACTGCATTGACGTGAGCTTCTTCCATAATCTATTGTTTTTAAATGATGTTTAATTACATGATCATTTTATACAAAAGAAAATAGTGTTAAAGTGAATTCACTCTCTTAGATCTAACACAAGATTTATAAACAATTTTATTTCTCGATAGGTTATTTGATTAGATATTGTAGTAATTGATTACTACCGTTATAGGTGACGTATCATGATATCACTCAAAAGAATGTTTTGTAAAATAAATTAATGATGTCAATCGTCATCAAATAGAATATTTTATGATAGTTTAAATAAATCGATTCGAGAAAAATTACGGAGATGGGAACAAAAAAAAAAAAAAAAAAAATTACCTTATGTGGTAAATTGACCTTAAAATTTTATAAATAGATTATTTTACCTTTGACTCATATCCAGTTAAAAATCCCATTTCTCTAGATATAGATAATACTTTATTTCTATCACCTTCACTAGCACCATTTATCACCTCGATGTACTTATCCATAAATTGTTTGCTATAACTCCTACATGCACCAAAATCTAACAGCACCATCTGATAACATACAGTAAGTTTTTTAGATTAATATCGTGAAAAAAATTAATTCCGGAAATTTTAAATATTTACCTGTTTAGTCTTTGGATTGTAGAAAAAATTGGACCAATTAGGATCTGTTTGCATATAACGAAATTCAAATAATTCCTTCAAACACAAACGCATAATCATCCTGCAAATGTGTTCTCTAGTTTCCATATCCATGTCCACACATTTATCTACTGGTATTCCTTCTATTAATTCCGTTGTGAATACTTCCGAGGTACATAAATCATCTACATCACAAGCACATTTAATTTTCTATTACATTCTAATTAGTTCACAATTTAGTAGATTAAAAATAGTTGAAGTGAATTAATTACCTATGACTTCAGGTACATAGTAATCTGGGTAAGGGTCAACAAACTTTCTATATACTCTTGTACATTCTGCTTCTCTAATGTAATCAACTTCCCATGCTAATTCTCTTTTAGCAACATCTACAACATTGTCAATAAACATTCCTTCAGGAAAAATATTCCATACCTGCAATACAATACTACAATTAATTCCACCTTTGGCATAATTAAATTATTTATTTTAAAATTTGTTACCTTCATTACACCAACTAAGTTTTCAATATCACTCTGAATTCCCGCTGCAACTCCTGGATATTGAATTTTCATAGCAACAGGTCTTCCATCATGCAATGTAGCATAATGTACTTGTCCTGCAATTTTTTTGAGAATTAAAAGAAATTCTTACTGTAATTAATTCTTTACTGTCATTTATTAATATACACCTATAGAAGCTGCTGCAAAAGGTTTCTCTTCAAATTCAGCTAATTTCTTTCTCCAATCATGACCCAATTCTTTCGAAAGAACTTTCTAAATTACATAGATTTATTAGTATTATTCATATTAATAAAAAAACTGTCTTAATAGTAAGATAATATTTTTACTTCAACTTGCCAAGTTGGCATAAAATCTGCACTTTGCCTAACTCGTTCGAAAGCTTTCTGCAGTTCCGGACTAATGATAGTATTATCTTGAATACTAAGAATTTGACCAATTTTCAAAGCCGCCCCTCTTACTTTACATAATGTCGATACAATTCTTTCTGCATTTGCTTTTGTTAAAAACATACTATCTAGAGTTTGTCCGATACTTTGCTCTTTCATTCCTAAGCCTCTTCTGGTGTACTCAGCTAATGTACCAATACCAAGTCCAACTCCAAGAGTTCCAAAACTGACCATCCTTCCTATCCTAGTAGATGGTACTTTTCTGGCTTTAGCATTTTCTGATAACTAAAATAAAATATAATATCTTTTAAAACTATTTTCTTATATTGTACATTTTAAAAATTTTAAAATTATACTACAGAAACTTACAGAGGTTTGTATTTTTACATTTGAGTCAGGACTAGGAATTTTCTTAGAGTGTCTCTTGGTGCTTTCTTCAACTCTTGTGCTAGTAGCTGTGTAATTATTACTATTCATAGCTTGTTTAGTTCCATTTCCATTTGTTTGACTACTACTACCTATAGGTTGATTTGTTCCTTGGTTATTATTTATTGGTGAGTTTGAACTTTCACTTCCATTATCATTGTCATCATTACCCTTTTTAGGTGTTTCAAGGCATTTCTGGTTTTTAATTTTTTCTTCATATTCCTTTTCTAATTTTCTTAACAATTGTTTGTCTTTTTCAGACAATTCGATTACTGGTATTTCTTTACTAATGGAACCAATGGTATCTATTTTTTCTTTTATACTTGAATATTTTATAGGTGATTGTTTACATTTCTCAGTTGCATCTTTAGTTTGAGTGGTGTCTACATTTTGTGTGACTTTACTACTTTTCACAGTTTTTTTATTATCTTCACTTACAGTCTTTTTAACATCTTCACTAACAACTTTTTCCGAAACAACTTCTTTTGGATCTTTTGCTGGATTGTAAACTTGTAATCTTTTACTCAACTCACTTAAATCTTTTGATAAAATATCCGATACATTTTTTGACCCTAGAACTTCATCGACTCGCACTTTTGCATATTCAGAAAGGCCCTTTTCTATAACTTGCAATCTTTCTGCGAATTCTGTCAAATCCTTCACTAAGTTTTCCTAAAATAGTAATGTCATAAATTTTTGTGAAGCTGTAATTTAATGACAATAAAAAACTAAATCTACCTTGGAAACTTACTGGAACCTTACTTGCATCTATATTATCTACCAATTTCTCCAATCCTTTGAATCTCTCATTGGTAAAATTTTGAACATTGCATTGTTTCATCACATGAGGAAATGCCTTCTCTTGCTCTCGCAATATTGCATCGACTAAAATTTTAATCCCTCTAATAAGGGCTACAGTATCAGAAATTTTTCGGGATGGCATTATTGCTAAAAGCAAAGTTTTGTATTAAAATTATAAAGAAACCCTGAATAAAATTGAAATAGAATTAAATACAAGTTTGAGACAATTGAAAAACGTTTAGCACATTATTAAAGCAAAAAATATTAATTTCTATCTAATAATTTGTATAAAAAAGTTAAAAACCTTTATTTATTTAAAATCTTGAAAAAGCAGAACCACCAAGCACGTGCTGCAATCCCGTACGCACTGAGCCTCTCGAAGTTCGCTCTAAAATAACGCTCGCAAGATAGACCTTGAAATTGCTCCAAAATTACGTAAGTGAGGTTAGCTGCATAAATTGTTTTTTTTTGTCATTACGTATTGTTGCAAAAATGTGAGGTCATGTTGGCCCATAAATACCATGTTGCACCGTTGACGAGCAATTTAGAAACATTATTTCATAAATGTTAACACTCAGAAAATGAAAAATGCATTTTGCATGTCTAATTGCCCAAAGCAGACAAGATTGAACTTGGCACTTGGATGCACAACAAAAAATATTCGTGCACAGATGGCTCTGATAGGTACAAGTTTCAAAGGCGAAAGTTACCGCTGCCGCTAGCTTAAAGCTCTTACCTACAATAAACGGAATTAGATGCATGTAATGTAGGATTGAAAAATAATCTCCTAATTACACAATTAGGTACTTACGCGAACCGGCTAGATTTTTCAACCAACTGAGCTTGCAATAATCGAGCTTTTATTCGAGACCCACCGTCAGGCAAGCGCTCGAAAACTTCCGCTTGGTTAAAAGAACAAATATTCGGCGACCCGCAGTCGTTCAAAATCAAGCCTTGCCATTCGCGGCTTCGCGAACACCTATAAATAAACCGCTTGAAAACGTAAAAGAAGAAATATAAGATACTGATGTTGACTTGTTGTTCCTTCCATGAGCGAGAAAATCGCCGGTAGTCCGCGACACTCCGATCGCCACGCGCAGTCTCAATTTGGGCACCGGCGCTCCCTCTGTGCGGGCAAAGCCGCAGACTGGCGCAAGACACCGGATCGCCGTCGTCGCCGTCGCCGTCGTCGTCGGGCGGTACTAGCTGGAGTCGCATCAGCGTGCGCCACACAGAGATCTCGGGGGGGCCACACGACTTCGCTGCAGCTGAGGCGTGCGTCCGCGATATCGCACACCGACACACGCACACACAGGAGCCAACAATTTCGTTGCACAGCCCCTGCTGGTCGAGTCCGTGTGTAGGATCGTGTCGCAGGGAGTAGTGCGTGCGCGCGCGAGAGACGGAGAAGGAGGGAGAGACGAAGGAGAGAGGCCCCAGAAGCAGCGAGAGAGAGAAAGAGACGAGGGACGTGCGAGCCAGCCGATCAACGCCTCCCGCTCGGAAGGAAGTGCCCAGCGGCTCCTCCGCGTGCTCCCGCGGACCTGACCACTTTGCTCCTCGCGACGGACCTCGGCGGCATTTAGGCATGGCGGTGCCAACAGCCAGTGTAGGTTCGTATCCGACACCACCCCCTGAGCGGTCCCGTGGGCGGCCTGCCCGCCCGGTCCCCGAGGTAGGGGACTCCGCGCCTCCACGCGGCGCCGAGTCCGTAACCTTGACAATCGGCTTCGCTCGGCGGCCTACGTGCTGGCGCTTCGGGTACGAGCTGGGCATTTGCCCGAGTGCCTGGAGTGCCTCCAACCTGCTGCAGGGTAGATTTATTTTGCAGCAGAAAAAGCAGGCTTTTTCTTTCAGCCGTGGGGGATACTGCTACTGTTTGTTTCAAGGATAGGTGCTTCCTTCAGTTTCCCTTAGGATTGTTGTCGAGTTTTTCAATGCTACTTGCATGTTACTAATTGCTGTTGCTCAATGCTAAAAATGTTAACGCATTGTATGAGATCACCTTTTTGTGATTGCTTAGTTTAGTAGCAATTATTTTTTCATTTGAAAGTACAAAGTATGTTAAATTATTAAATTGATAGTTAAAAGTTTTGGAGACTTCATGAATCATGAATTATGCTGAATTATTAAAAATACTTTAAATTTTTATTATAAAATAATTCTTTAGTATAAAAATAAAATAAATAAATGAATAATATCGATTTACAAGCATTCAAACTACTCTTGCTTTTTTGCAGTTGTTCCAAGGAATTTTCGTTTATTGGAAGAACTCGAACAGGGACAAAAAGGAGTTGGTGATGGGACTATAAGTTGGGGTTTAGAAAATGACGATGACATGACTCTCACTCATTGGACTGGCATGATTATCGGACCTCCCAGAGTAAGAATTTGAAAATATGTATGTTTTTGAAACTTCAAATTAATTTTCTTACATATATATTGTATTATTTTAGACACCCTATGAAAATAGGATGTACAGTCTTAAAATTGACTGTGGTCAAAGATATCCAGATGACGCGCCAAGCGTCAGATTTTTAAGTAGAATTAATATGAATTGCATTAATAGCAGCACAGGCGCGGTAAGCTTAATGAAATGAAAGGATTCAAATATTAATAAATGATCATAATCATTCAATATTTTATTTTTTATAGGTTGATAATCGTAGTGTACCAATACTATCTAAGTGGCAACGTGATTACACAATTAAAACTGTACTGACAGAACTGCGTCGTTTAATGACGCTGAGAGAAAACATGAAGTTGTCTCAGCCACCTGAGGGCAGTACTTTTTAGCCTGACCACATGTGTAAACTGTCACCTCTTCCTGTTTGCAAAATAGAACGAGGCAAATAAAAATATGAAGGTACCAAATAATATTGCACTGGTACCCAATGAAGAAGTTTAATAATAAATGAAAACAGCAGAGTGTGCACACACCTTCATGAGCAAGAAGATTAGGTGTGTTGATGTGCTGGAAAGTTGAATCTGTACTTTTATTCACATCTGTAAGAATCTTAGAATTAAATACAGCTAGTGTTTTTTTGCTGATAAGCTCACAATCTTATGCAGAGCTGCTACTGTTCTCTAGATATTTATAAGATATTTAAGCTGCAGTTGCTTATATACTGTTCTTACCTGACTGAATAAAAGAATACAGATTCGATTCACGAAAATTTATTAATATATTGCAAGAAGTCCTATTTTGAGAACCTAAAAAAAGGAAAAACTGGAAACACTAGCTGTAATAAAAATTGATATTCAGTACCAAAAGAAAAATGATAATGCCTTCAAAAGTTTTTTGAGTGAAATGTTGCTTGTATTGCAATGTGTCTTGATGAATTTTGAATGTTTTACGATGCCATCTCGAAATTTGTAAATGATGTCTTAATGTATATTATTTTTTATAATTACAAAGTTTTAAATTGTTTACAATAATTACTAAGTAAAACAAATTTAATTTAGCAATATTTATTAAATAAGTTAATTATATATTTATGCTGGAAAATTTGTAATATTTTCATTGCATGTGGATTAAGACATCAGTTGCACACTTTCAAATTTAGAACTTAATCAATTTTATTTCATAAAATAGATATGCATGGAATAAACAGAAAGTAATGTTTCTCAAATTGTAAATGATTTAACATTTATATGAAATTGATTTATGAGATAAAGGGTGTGTAAATTGTTTATGCAGACATTGATTTGTAATTATCAATGAAATGCCTGATATGCACCACAAATATAATACTTTGAAGCTTTTTCATTCCATGTGTACAATATAAAAATTATCAAATTTGCATTTGTGCAATTTATCATTTATCTTCTTTTTATTCCTTTGGATTTTCAAATAAACATTTTCTTATGGTTATATTTAATATAATAAATCTGACACATAAACAATTAAATTCATTTCTCATTGTTCCAAATCTTCGAATTAAACAATGTGTTTTATAGTATTTTTGCATATGAAATATATGAGTACATGTGACGTATGTGTTAAATAATTTCAAAATGCTTTATAAACTCATTGTTTTTGGATTTAACTAGCACAGGAACAATATTAGTGTTTAAAATAAAATTTGTTTTATATCAAAAAAATTTGAATAATTTTTTACAGAAAATAGTGAAAATGTTTTAGGAATAATAAACAAGTGCTAATAATAATAAATACACCAATATCATTAAAATCACGTAAAATAAAAAAGTTAAGTTCCAACTTTGTTATATTTAAAAGGAAATATATAACCAAATAATTATTTGAAAATAATTACAAATTATTGTTACAAATTAAAATATTACCTATTTCCAGAGATAATCTTTGCTAAGGTGTGGACTAAAAATATAATGGTTTTATTTCGTTTCTTTTATTAGGAGTATCTTTCATTTTTCTTTAATGAAAATTGTTTTAATCTCAACGTTTATAACAAGGAAGCTAGCTTACATAAATTGACTTATCAGTTGTTCATATATAACTATGTAACAAAAAGGTTTCAATTGAATAAAATTTTGGACATCATTTACAATATTGTTTCCGATTTTGTCAATTATAGGTGTTAAGCACAGTTTCAAAACAGCAGGTTTTTTTAGGTGAATTAATGATTTAATTCGACAAGGCAATGACAGCATTGCTTGTATTATTTTATGTACATTGTACAAGTTAATTCATTGGCGCTGATAACAATTGGGCTCATTTCATAACTGGAACAAACCGTTGCTTTACAATAGAGATGGCACGGCCCTTTAAAGATTGCCTTCATTTAAATTATAAAACTACACTTCATAACCAGAATCACCAGGTGTTCCAAGCGATTCCCGTGAGCTATCAGAATGAAATTAATTTAGATGATGGTATTTTTTAACTACTTTTTCGGTATATATGCTAATTTAGTGCTCTTGATGTGAGTGAACTTATGTCTCTTCATGTAGAAAAGAATTGCACACAGTATTGAACCAATACCAAGGACCTGAACAAAAATTTTTATTTAAAATTAAGAAATTAATAATTTTTAACTTAAATTAAAATCATAAATTAAAAATTAATAAACTTACTTTAATAGCGAGCTTTTGCCTCTCGTCGTATTCATGATTAGAAGTCCACATAAGGAATGTGGCAACATCTTTAGCTATTTGAGAAGCCACTGGTGGTGTACCATCTTCAAATTCAAGTACTTCATCATAGACAACCTATTAAAAAAAACAAATTTTTAAAATGTTACTTTTTCAAATTATTTTACGAAAAATAATAAAATATTAATAAATAAAATCATACCTGTCCCATACCAATAGCACCACCAGGGAAGTATGGATTAAAATGTTGTCCTTCCCTCAGATTAATACCAGCTGGTGGGTCGGTATATCCAGTCAATAATGAGAAGACATAGTCCTAAAATTCAATACATAATAATCTAAGTTAAATCAATTTTTTATAAACTAATTTAATATAAACAATTTTTAAAATTTTGCAATAGATATTTAATGTACATTTTGCTCTAATACTTGACTATTTTGTTCTAAAAAAGGCAATGGCAATTAGAATTGTTATGTAATTAATGTATTTATTTTAACAAAAAGTGTAGCAATGCAAATCAATTACCTCTCCTCCATGTCGAGCATTTACAATGTACGACAGATCAGGTGGGTATGCACCATTATTAGCTGCTCTTGCTGCTTCTTCATTGGGATAAGGATCTGGAATATAGTCAGAAGGTTTACCAGGACGCATGAAATATTCGCCAGTATCATCAGGTCCATCTTTCACCTGTTAAAAGGTAAATGAAAAATAAATTTTAAATAAATCATGTCTATTGAGCATAAAATTTTATCAAAATAGTGCAATTATTACTTGAATCTCTTCAGCAAGAGCCTTGACTTCTTCTTCGGTGTGAGTGACATTAATGAGATGACGATATGCTACATATTGCATGCTATGGCAGGCTGAGCACACATTTTTATAGACTTCCCATCCTCGTCGCATACTAACAATACAAATTTAAGATAATATTCTTTTATAACAAATGATTTTTAAAAATGTTTGTTGCAATTACCTAGCATGGTCTAATGATTTAAATAAACCAGTAAAACTCCAGTGATAATGTGGAGGGTGTGCTACCAATTCAGTTGCCCTTACTGATCTGTCCAAGGTAAATATGAGAGCACCAATTCCTCCAGCAGCCACACCAAGACATGCTGTCATCTATGAAAAAATAATGGATATACCAGTGTCTCCAAAAGAGTTAAAGCAAATATTAATAGGTAAAGGTATATCACTTACAAAAAGGAATTGGAAAGCAAGGAATTTCAGGAATACTGGCTTTGGACATTGGAAACACACTAGGGTTTTATTTTTTCAATATTAAAACCTTACCACTTTTCGACCTCTGGACCATTCTCTTGTTGTAGAAAAATTATTGGTCTGAAAAAATAAAATGTTTATTTAAAAAATAAATACTTATAATAATTAAAATTTTTTAATCATTACAGTGTAACATATTTATTGAATTAAAAAAAACTAGAGTCAATAATTTAATGTAATTAATTATGATAAATTAATGTACTAAAATACTTTAAGACACAATGTGACATAACTGTCTTCTAAAGATAAATATAATCTAAGATATTAAAAAATTTTATTTCTCATTGACAGCAAACTTTGACTTTGCTTCATCACAACAATTAGTTCTTTCATGAAAAAATGAAAAATCAAGTGTATCAGTGAAGTATCAGTCAAAAACGAGTCAATTCATTTTCAAATTTTCACAATTCAATGCAACTACACCTAATCATTCACGGAAACAAGGGCAAAATATGGTAAACACGTCAAGACGAACACTGCACCAGCCAGTGCAGCAGCCATCATCCCTAACGTACTCCACCCTGACTCTCAAATCTCCGAAAAAAAAAATAATCAAACGAAAAAAAAAATCCGAATCGAGGAAGTGTGTTAGCGGAGTAGCAGCCCGTGTCGTGGAGCGTGAAAAATTTTTGTCGGCTGCCACTGTCGCGCGCGGGATTACATAACGAGTTATTCAAAATCCACACCCGGAGCTCGCGGGGCGACCTTTGCCTGCCCCCCGAGGTCCCGACACCCCGTGGCCGCGGTCGACGGCCAAGAAAATCGCCGAGGCTCGACGGCCTCGTAGCAGCCGACAGGTCGCCAGCCTCGGGCTGCAGGCTCTCTCTCCCACGTATCGCGGGTCCCCGTGACACGCGCGAGCCCGCCGAGCGCCGAGTTCGCGCGAGCCCCGAGTGAACGCGACCCGGGGCCGCGGGTGCCGCGCGGCCGGGACGTCCGGGCGTCCGCCGGCGGTCCCGCGGGAGGCTCACCTGGTTAAAAAGCGAGCCGTTCGACGGCTTTAGGAGGCCCGATCGACAAATCCTTCCCAGCGAAGCCGCCATGTTGGCCAGAGGTGCAATGTGCGCGGACGACGCGCTCCGGCAGCTCGAGCCGAGAAGCTCGAGTATCCTCGTCGGCCGATGCTTTCAAGCTGCGCACACAATACTATGCTCTCGCGGCGACTCGTTAATCGCTAGGTTATAAATGCACTAATGCAGGCTAGACTCGCGCTTACGCGCGGAGGTTATGCTGATTTATTCGTTGTCGCGAATACATCTTCGAGAATCTCGATGATTTTTCTATCAAAAGTTCAATAAACCTCAACCGCATTTTATTTATTTTCTATCGTACTGTAATGAGTTAACAAAATTGTCTTCATTTACTTCATTCATTCGAGTGTAATGCATTTTTATTTAGAAATCATATGCATTGCAGATTTTAAGGAGTTAAAAGATGTTCTTTGTTTTAATTATTGTCAGTTATATTTAATAATTGGTGAATTATTTAATTGGACTTTTTATATTGAAAATACTAACAATATTAGAAATTAATTCAACTATTTTTTAATGAATCTTAATTATTTATCCAACAGATCATTAAAATGCCGATTATGCAAGTTTTAATTGTTTATGAATTTATCGTTTATTTATTTTTATTTTTAATTGTTTATGAAATTATAAAAATGTTTGGTTTAATCGAAAATAATATTTATCAATGAAAACTAGATTTTTAAAATAAATTTAAAAAAATTCAGGTTTATTTGGAGCTTATTCACATCGTCCTATAATTACTAACGTCTGACGGTTTAAAATCGTCCCGTGATATACAAAAATGAAATAAGAAGAGATCACGAAAAGTCACAATAAAGTGACCGGTCGTCAACGTCGTCCGTGGTTGTTAAATCTCATCGCCCGATCACCCACACTGTCGTCGGCTAATCTAAAATATAATCCAGAGATATAACTGAAAAAGTTGGAAATATATATTTGGATGCGTAAGTATCGTCTTAAAAGACGTTTATTAGGTAAGAAATGACAAAAAGTCAACTTTAACGTTGCAATAGCTGCAGTAAGAAGTGAGCCTCGAAAGCATCTCGAAAGATTTGCGTTTTGGGGTGTAGAGTGCGCGCGCTCACGGTGCGAGAGAGACAGCACGAGTGGGGTCAGCAGCGCAGCTGGTGCTGGGTTAGGCCGCGGGGTCGCCTTCGTCAGATGTCGTCGCGAATCCGTTAATATCGCATCAATCGCCGCACCGAGAGGAAGCCGCAACGATGAGCGCTGGACTGCCGGAGCTTGGCTCGAAGATCAGCCTGATCTCGAAGGCCGACATACGCTATGAGGGTCGCCTCTTGACCGTTGATCCCCAGGAATGTACCATCGCCCTGGCCAACGGTAAGTCCTCTCTCTCTGTCCCGCTACGCGTATATACGCCGCTGATTCCAAGATGGACGCGTCTTCGGTGTGTCCGTGTGTCCCCCCGGGTACGCCTGTGTGCGTGTACCCCCCGTGCGTGTCGAGAAAAAGGGGCACCCGACGCCGACGCGTCAACGCTCCCTGGCTTCCCTCGGCTAATGCCGAATCATTTGCATCCCGCGGTTTTCCCGCCCGGGGCCCGATTTCGTCCCGTCGCCGGGCGGACGGCACGCAAGCAGAGACGCTACGGGGCTGGACGCAACCGCGGTTCTTTCTCCGCGTCGCGATTCTCGTTCGCCGCGGCAGCTGGGACTCTCCGGCTTTCTGGACGTTTCTTTCTCCTCTGCCCCCAATTAGCGAGGCTCGAATATGCGCGTTTACTTTTTCAGCGTTCCTCCCCCTCCGAGTCGATATCTAAAGAATTTAAATCGCTTCGAGTGAATCTCGGCTTCCTGCGCTTCCTCCGTCTCGGCTTACGTGCGGCGAGTTTACCGTACGCAGACGGCGATCGGACGCCGTGATTTTGTGGACGAAAATGCAATTTTAACGTCGACACTGGCACAGAGCCGATCAATCATTTTTACTCGCGAACTCGCGAACACCGGGGCAAACGACGAGGTTTCGCTTACGTCGCACTGCGGGTGTAATTTTATGCAAAAGCAATTATAAAGTACTCGACGATTTTGACTCGGAATAGAGAGAAAATTTTAATTTCAGATTGTCAGATTATTACGGGAATTTGATGTGATCAGGTTCCTCAATAAACTAATGTTTACATTGCCTCAAGTCTCCTTGAATGTGACCGTTGATTCAGTGTTATGTACAAAATGATTTTGATAGAATGCTCAAGAGTAACTCTTGCATGTAAACAGCAAGTACAAATTAAAATGGACACCAGAATTCCCAAAATTTGCTTGGTATTAAATCTTATGAATATGTCATAAATTGGTTTTTAATCGAATGTTTATTATGTAAGATAAACATTCGATAAAAATAGATTTTAAACTATTATATTTACAAATTTTTGCATAATTTTATTAACATTAGTTTCATTCATTCAATTAGTTACAAAAGTACTATTTGTACTAATTGTTTTTGAAAATGCAGATAAAAATTAATTTTACAAAGTATTATTTATGACACAAGCGATTTTGTATTAATTTATAATTTTGATAAAATTTTAAAATTTTTTTAAAATGATATTAATTTATTTATCAATGTTTCCAGTTAAATCGTTTGGCACAGAGGATCGAGAAACTCAATTCCCAGTGGCACCTCAAAATCAAGTTTATGAATATATCTTATTCCGAGGTTCTGATATCAAGGACATCAGAATTGTCAACAGTGCCAGTTCATTGCCTAATGATCCAGCCATTGTTCAGGTAAACATGTTTTTCTTAATATACTTTTATGGTTTACGAAATAATACAGGATTTCAGTTTCTTGAACTTGATCCTTATTATATTAATCAAATTATGAATGAAATATAAATTTATAAACATTATTTTAAAACAAATATTATTTTAACTTTCAAATTATGTACCTATTTATATAAAATATTAATTTTATAAAATTTTACTTACTGATAATCAAAATACAGAAAAAATTTAGAGTTCAATAGTATAAACTAATTAAGACAACATAAATTTTTTAATTGAAAAATATTTGTTTTTTATATAACTTAATTGATTATATTTTAACAAACTTTTATAATATATTTAAATTATAATGTTATTTAATCATGTCTAAAATAGTAGATTATTATTAATATGATTATTTTATTCTATTTTAGATGACGGTACAACCGTCTATGAACCAGCAATCCTATCAACCTCAACCTGGATATGGTCATCCAATGATGGGCCAAATGGGCCCAATGGGAGGTCAATATGGTCCACCGTATGGTATGGGAATGGGTGGTATGGGCCCAATGATGGGAATGGGACCAGCACCAGGTCGGCAGCCAATGCCTAAACAAAGTGAGTTGGGCCTGGGTCCAACTGAACCCAGTGCCATCACTATTCCAAACTCGCAAACAGCTGGCAATGTTGATCCATTGCCCAAAGACCAATCTCTGGAAGATGGTAAACTGTTTTTGCTATGATACTATTTCTGCCAATGGCATGCTTTGCTGCTGAATTCTGCTTTTTCTCCTGATGCTTCTTGTGACCCTACTTAGCTTTATTTTAGTAGTTTACTTTTGCTTTACTGAAAATTGAAATTATAAATATCTGCATTCAAAATAGATTTTTTTGATAAGATATTTATTAGCCAGTAATGCAGTTTATGCAATTACATCTATTTATATGAATATTATTTTTAACTCTGTATTTTAATTTAGAAATTTACTCAAATTTGGTTAAAAGAATGTAACTTGATTAGATCATAATAAAATAGATGTAACTGCTTAATTTTGTGCCTATAAAATATAAGAGTGCTTGCTGTGAGTATATTTTTTGATAATTTTTTTATTTTTTGTGCACGATGCTTTCTATATTTTGGATTTTAGTTGTAGATAATTTTCATATTTACTTTCTCTCTACTCTCTATTAAAGGTACTTTTTTCCCCAAAACAGGGCATAAATTGAGTTATTATTTCCAAGGGAAGAAAGAAATCTTTATTCCCTGTTTTGGGAACAGAAAGTGGCTAATTATAGAGGGATCTAGAGTAAAATATCTTTTGTTACATAGAAGCAAAGTACATTATTCCCATAGGAAATTCCAGCCCTTGCTTTGCTCAGGGCTAGAAACTTTTCCTTCTGGGGATAATACTGTACTTTTCTCCCTTGTAACATAATGTACTATTATTTATGCTTAATATTATTAATATTAAGCACTAAATAAATTAGAAATTTTGTAGAAACTTTATGATTAGTATAAAAAATTGAGTTTTATACATTACTAAATTAAATGTTTTTAGAAATACATGAAAATGTACAACATAAGTACAATTTAATTAAAAATTTGGAATAAGATAATAAACTTTATTGTCTTAAAATTTTATAAATATGATTGTAAATATTTTTTGTAAATATCACTAATATTTTATTTTTAATATTTCAACATCTGCTTTATTGTAGAATGCAGAAGCTGCCATTAGAAAATTGCAGTAGAAAGTGAATATTGTAGCAAGAACAGTTAGATGTTTCTTTTAGACATTTTTCAATGTTCTTAATTTATGTTTTATTTAAAGACAGTTAGAAAATATTTTTGTATAACTTATGCAGTAATCAAATTATGCATAGTTATGTTCTTACTTATATTTGATAATTAGTAATGAGATTGGACATTATTACAATGGAGATGGTAGTTTTTATAGAAGTACAGTGTGATTTAAAACAAAGTAATAACGTTTATTTAAAAACATAGGTGTATTGGACATGATTAGTGGTGGTTCTCGTTCTACGACTCCTACCCCAGTGTTAACAAGGAAAAGTCCAACAATGGATCAGGGTGTACAGGTTGGCCAACAACGCAATCAGGCCAACAACATTGGCAAAATTGGTGACAAGCAAAATTTAAGAAACATCCCTCGAGAGCGAGATAGGTAAATATTGACATAACATATGTTTAAATTAAAAAATTAAATTACAACTTTCACGTTACCTTTTATAGCGGAAGGGCCAGTGGAATGTCCCAATACAGCGAAAGCAAGCACAGCAAGGATGGAACTATGCAAGCTGGCCCTGCTGGCCACCAGGGTGGACACGGACAGGGAGGTCACGGTCAGGGCATGCGGAACCGCGGACCTGGAAATCAAGGAGGCTGGGTAGGACAGCGCGGACAGATGCGCGGTGGCCGTGGAGGCGGCGGAGGTGGCGGTCGAGGAGGCAGAGGAGGCAACTTCAGAAACCAACAACCCGGTGGTGCCGGTGTGAAGGCCAAGAATACCCTCAAATTCGACAACGATTACGATTTTGAACAAGCCAACACAGAATTCGAGGAGCTGAGGTAAGTTGATAGGGATAAAATAAAACGTATTATTGAATATCTATTTTAAATTGTGCAATTTCTTTTTAACTTAACCATTTTATTGTTATATGCAGGTCGCAGTTGGCGAAGGCTAAGATCGAACCCGGTGCTGAAAACGAGAAGAAAGACGATAGCGGCAATGAGACTGGCGCAGGTGATAACGAGCCTGAAGAAGATTCTGAAGTTGTGCATTACGACAAGACCAAATCATTCTTCGACAATATCAGTTGCGAGGCTGTGGAGAGGAGTAAAGGGTTAGTACTATTTTTTTAAAATATTGTTAAAAATTAAAAAAAAATATCTGATAATTATAAATGGTTAATGGATTTTTCTGTATTTGCAGAAGATCTCAACGTACGGATTGGCGAACGGAGCGAAAGCTGAACTCGGAAACCTTCGGTGTAGCATCGATGAGGCGTGGTAACTTCCGAGGTCGTGGCTATTACAACCGAGGTAACATGGGTGGTGGAATGTACCGTAATAACCAACCTGGCAACCAGAACTTCCGTGGCGGTTACAGGGGACAACGGGGTGGACAGCGTAAGCAGAACAACCCCAACCAGCCACTCCCTAACAACGCACAGCCTAACCTGGTTAGTATTTAATTATTATATTTAATTTTCACTCTCGAGTGATTAAAACTCTTAATTATCTGGATATTTCGTATCAGGGCTCCACGTCAGCGACCGGAAACCAGAGTAACCGCAACGCAACGAGCAACACCACCGAGCAGAGCAGCAACACGAACGCCAGTGCATCGTCTGCCAGTCAGCCTCAGCAAAACAGCCGCCTTGTTACCGGGACTGCGTAATACTTCTATCCGTCGCTATCCCGTCGTCGACGAAAGTCTCGACTCTCTTTCATTCACATACACACACGTAGGCATACTGCGCTAATTACCGGCACAAACTGTAAGTTAAAATTAAGCCGAGAAAAAATGCAAGAGAGCAACGCGAATGGTCGGGCTTTTTTCTCCGCGCGTGCACTGCACGGTCATCGAGATCGATTGTTCCGCCAAAGTGATTCGTGTTCAATGGTGCTTCTATTTGATCATTGCAGAAGAAACTCGCAATCGTCCGAACCATTTTTAGTGTCACTGTAGCGCAGTCATCGGTGTCGACGCGTGACGTGAAGCGCTAATGAAAAAACTCGTACATTCACTCCACCAACAAATGCGCTGTTAATTCATAAGTATTCATTTAGTGAGTAAGATTTCGGCGGTAAATGCGTTGGCTGGGACTGAAAATGAATGAGAGCGAAGACCTGAAGTAGAAGGGATGGCTTGTCTCTGGTGTGGCGATCGATAGTCGATAATGAAAAAGGAGTTGAACAGTGAAATATAAGCACGTAGGATTATTGTAATAACTCGATAAAACGGGGAAGAGGCGATGTTAATGTGTAGTAGACGAGTGAGAGAGAGAGATAATGAAAAAGAGTATCGTTGAAACCGTGCGCCTATAGCGGATGCATTATATATGTGTGTGTTATCAATGAAAAAGGAAGTGCGCCGGATGCATTTCGGACTTGCAAAAAAGAGTAAAAGAAAGCAAACACACACGTAAATCGACCACGGCACATAATTACATGAATATTTACGTCTACGATGCCAATTAAGCATTATCATTAATAATATTTTGTACATGTACGATACACCGTTGTAATTTTTTTCATTTCGACAAGGAGAATCGTGAAAGACTTTGTTCCTACAATAAGGAAAGGAGAAAGAAAGAAAAAAAGAAAAATACTCGAGTTTTTAACGAAATATATATAGGAATGGCATTTGATAGACAGGCGACCTATGGTATAGTTGGATTGTATCCGCATGACGGAAGTGAAGGAAAACGAGAATTGAACAAAAAAAGACGCGTTTTATTGTGAAGCAAAGCTAAGTTCTTTGTATTTTTGACCGAAATGAAAAAAAATTAGTAAAATAAAGAAACTAGAGCGTGGTAAAAAAAATTGTTCGTCGCGTTTTCTCCTTAATAAATCGTGTTAAGTCTTTACGGTGTTTTCTGAAAATTTTTACGAATACGTGAATAAATCTCACCATGTGATGAGTATCGATAAAAAGTAAATTCGCTGAAAGAAAAGAATAATAAATCTCTCTCTCCCGTGCCGTGGTGGTAATTAAATGTAAAAAACTGAAATAAAAGAAAAGAATTAATCAATTATTTCGAATATAGCTGTAATAATTAGTAACCTGCTTTGATACGTCGTCGCGTGGAACGAAAAAATATTAGCTTTTCTACTCCGGGAGAGCGTCTATTGTAATTAAGGTTACCAGTGCCTGGTACAATTTTTCTTCCAAAGTTAAGGAACAGACATTAAAAAAAACGGAGAAAAAAAGGAAGTGTCGCTGATGCCCGTTCTTCGTATCTTCTCGCTTACAAAAAATTAAAAAAAAAAAATTAAACGGTTTTTCGAATAAAAAAGCGTTAATTTCCCCAAACTAGAGTAAAGGTGGGATGAACGCGCGATCAGCGACGCTCACGCCGTAGAGAAGATGGACTTCGTGCGTGCAGGTTACTCCATTAAAAAAAAAGAGCTGAAGGTGTTATGTTCCGGACGAGTATCAAGGCGCGCGCGCCGATCTTGATCAATGTGATTTTTTTTTAATTCACAAAAAAATGCGGAAAACAAAAAGAATGGGAGGAATCTATGAGCAGGGGGCATTTTCCGTTTGCCGATAGACTATAGGACAATACGGTATCGTTTTTCCAAGCGATCAGAACTATTCATTCATTATTATTTGTGGAAAGAAAAGATACTGAACGGAGATAGTTTATCGTTTTACTTTTATATGCATATCGGACGGTTTTGATTTATTTTTTCTTTTTTTTTTTAAATGAAGGGATGCACCTAGCCATTTTCAAGACTTTGTGCTTTGTAACGAGTGTCGTGAGCTGGCAAAAGTAAAACTAAATAATTGTTAATGAAATAGAAAAAGTTTGCTGGCAAAAACTACTTATTTGGCAGTTTCGGGTCACTGAATAGCGGATCGCAGCTGTACAAACGACCATTTAAGTAGAACGTATTATAAAAAGGACATGGATCTGCTATACATTTGAATTTAAGCTCATGACACTCGACGGAACATGTAACAAAAATTGTAATAAAACTAAAAAAAGTAACGCATGATCGCACGCCGCATAAGAAAAAAAACAAGCAGATCAAATGACGTTTGTTTATGACTGTTATTTTTGTATGGCTCTACTGTAGAGTCTCATATAACGCGTCATTGTAACTAGGAATTTAGTTGAAGTAATAGAATGTGAAAAAAGCAGATGGAAAGCATAAAAAGGTAAAAGCATAAGCTTAATGTAGGCAAGTGTCAGAAACAGAATCACGAAAAAAGAAAGAAAAAAGTTTCATCTGGATAAGAGACGGAATGGAAAGAAATTGTATACGATGTGCTCGATTTTCTGACGATAAATGTTTCTTTTGTTTTGTACAGCGGACATTGTGATTCCCGAAGCTAAATAATACGAAGATGAGAAAATAACATCAAGACATGCTTTTTTTATTTCCTGATATTGCTCATTTTTTAAAGTCCTACTTTATCCTAATGAGTCCCTTTGTCATTATAAGATTTCATTATTTCAAATTTACCTAAAAATGTAATTGAAATAAATAGTACCTTCATTTATAAAAATAAAAGCTGCAGTTTCTAGAAAAAAATGTAAAAAGGCGAAAGATATCTGTGTACAAAAAAAAACTGGTCTTTTGAAAAAATTATATATAATTGGCTTAGTAATATATAACAAAAATTCATAAATTTACTTTAGTAATGTTTATTGTAAGATATGAAATGATCAGTTGTGAATAAATTTGATTAATTGAAAAAGCAAGTTCTTTTAAGTGTGAATATGTTCAAAGTTGATATGATCACAATAATCAACTCTTATTCAACTAACAAACTCCTTATCCTCATAAAAATCAATTTGCTTTCTGAGCTTAATTTTTTTTAAGAAATATGAATCGACGAAACAGCATCGAAGCGATCACATTAGTCACTCAATTGATCACTTTTTTATAATTCTCAGGATTCATTAATTTGGAAGAATAACATAAAGAAGGCTTAAGGAAAAAATCTTTCAATTTTTAAAACTCAGCTTGCTACTGCAACTTTTCTTGCTCGGTAACTTTAAGTTTAAGACATCTTAAGTGTGATAGTAAATTGAAGACATCTAGAAGGAACTCCTAGTGTTAAAATATACTCGTATTATTGTATGAAAAAAGAGTACATAATTCACAACCTTATAACTTATTTATGAGACACGTTTAAGTATGTGAATCATCCTTCACTTTTTAAATTAATAATTATTAATAATTATTTTAATTGCGCTATAATGCCTTTCATACTTTAACCATATCGAATAGAATTAGAAAGGATATTGAAAAATCAGTGCTATTGTAAGGGCTACGAGCGATTTTGTTCATCACTAAATTAATACGACCGGTTTTCACTGCTTCTCATGTGACCTTTGACCTCGAAAGTTCGAGTTTGCTCGGTGACGTTAAAATACACGTCACTAATAAATGCGATCCCACTGATCCGAGGATCTCACATGAGTATCACGACTCCAAAATTAAAAAAAATACTTTGCTTGCAAGAAAGTCTCTGTCGAAAAACCTTCACTGAAAGAGACTCACTGGAGAATTCATGTTTTTCTCATTGAAAGTTATCGTAGAACCGAAAAAAGAGCAAATAATCTTGAATGAAATAAATTTTATACACAGCTACAATGTAATTAAAATGAGTTGCGATAAATAGTAAACTATACGATAATAATGATTCCAAAGTTTTAATAAGTATAAGCGTACGAAGCAGTACAAGTACGTATATATCTGCCAGTCACATTTCTCAAAAGACTGATATTGTATCGTGATAAATTCATGAACATTAAACTTAGCGCGATTTTTTGTAAAAGCTCAAGTGCGTTTCCTCTCACGGACGCAAATCAATTCATAGTTGTTGTACTATTCATTTCTTGAATTAACACATCTTACCGACTACCTACAGTCAATTTTGTGGAAAACTAATTAACTGCGCTAAAGAGCAGTAAAATTTGTGCCGTTAAATGAATAAATTTTGTTTAACAGTGTATAATTTTTAGTGCATCTATAGGTCTTTCTTTAATTCAACTTTAGAGGAAACTATCACTTTTATCTGTATAATTATTGAAGAATGCGATGAGAAATACTTGAGAGTTATTCCCAATATGACAAGCTTGAATTTCCCGGTAATTTTCATGCACAGCTTTGTACAATCGCACTTGACTCGTATCGTTTTTTTTTTAAACGAAGCAGTAGTGCTGAATGCGCACTCGGCCGCATCTGCGCACTTGATTTTTTGCAGCGCGTCTGACCACCGCGGCATTTTTCTACTTGGCCCGTTCTATCACTGCCCGCGCTATCGGTCGCACCATAAAACTTCATTGTTTTTTTTTCAGTGAACAAGTCACCGTTTGCTTCGACTGAAGCAACGTTTTGACATACGGTAATTTGGAAGAAATAGCCATTAATCGGTTTGAATATGCAGTATAATGATGTTTACGGTAAACATTGAATTTTTTTCAGCTTGATAAAGCGGTGTCCATCGCTGAAGAAAATTCGGCTGATAAGTATAATCAATCCTTCGGTGGCGCTGATTTTTGTTTATCACGAAGTGTATAATAAACACCGTGGAGGGGCATTTTTTGCAGGCTCAGCTCGTGTTTCGTGTCATTTATTTTAATGAACTGATTCCGCGTTACAAGATCTTACGACAAAATGCGTATATTACGCTTTCGTTAGATCGGCGTGACTAGAATAAGCTCGAGAAAAAACTTGGTATTCACACATAATTAAGATAGCGAATGTTAGACGTTAAAATTAACACATTTTTACTTCATTGGAAGTAACTATGTAAACAGTTAAATGCGACGTTCAGCATGTTATTTTCTTCTTAATTACTTTTAGATAGAAATAGTGTTAATGGAGCAAATTTGGGAGTGAAAAAAAAGTAAAGCGATATCATGATTTTAAAAAAATTGATTGCTGAATAATAAAAAACTATAAACAGATGATAATGTACTGCAAGCTGTAAACATGAAAAAATACATATCACATTTTTAACGATACGCTAATTAAAAATACATCATTACTCTTTTTTCCGACCTCGAAAGTAGAAAAAAAACGAAGTTCGCACGCTATCTTTATCTTCCCCATGCCGGTATCAGCGCCAGTCAAAGTTTAGTCTGAAGGTGCGATACAATTATCGTGCGCGCAAAGGATAAATTCGGATCGCGTCTCGGAGATAGTGGCGCTCGAGTGAGGAAGGAAAAAGCGAGGGAAGAAAGACGAAGACAAGGAGAGGTCGATCCGTCCCCTATCGCTTGGTTGTTAATTCAAACTACGTAGATGATGATTGATGATCGAGCGTCTCCTTCTTCCCTCGGCGCCTTTTATCCGACTAAAATTAAAACGAAAAACTGAACGAAAACAAACAAACTCGATGTCGCTCGTATTGACTCTTCCAGAATTCACGCATCGCTTGCGCCGATACCAATTAAATTTTATCGCCCGCCCGCCGATTTTTAACGTCCTCGTTAAAATCTTTTTTGTCGCTAATTTACATTAAATTACGGGTAAAAATCAATTTCTAATCTCGAATTTTTTTCGGCTCCATTTCAAATGGCGCGTTTAATATGATCATTTAATTGCCGATAATAAATTTCTATATTAATTTAAATGTATAACACTTTGTCGATTTAAATGTGCTTTGATAGTGGTCCATACTGAATCTGAATACTTATCTGTACGACAAAGTAGCTGAATCATTTACATTTTTAATTCAAGTGAGAATTTCGAACATACTATCGAAAAGTCACGTATAACCATATTCTAATTTACGCATTAAGTGCCCTCGAAGAGGTTGATTCTAGAATACCCCATTTTTTTGGTGACCTAAATTAGATAATACATGTATTATGTAAATTAAAAAAAATTAGAGATAATTTTTTGCTAGGCCACACAGTAAGGCATAAACACTTTTTTCAACGAAGTAAATTTCGCCGCTCGTAAATGACTAATTCTTTAAATTCGGAAATTTCGTCGCAACGAACGTCTCACGATTGATTTGTACGAGACGAAACAAAAGAGGAGAGAAAAGAATCAGTCTCAAAGATATAGAGACGGACAAATCGAAAGAAAGACGATCGAGCGAACGTTTGAGTCACACCGAAGCTCCGATCTGCAGCCTCGCGTCTGTCTCGCGGAGCGGGGCGACAAGCCCTCGTCGGGTACCGCGCGCGCGCGCTTTTCCAAGAACGCGGCGTCTCGGCCAATGTAATATCGGGGAGGGAAAAAAAAGGGGCGCACTTATGCGTCCCTCGATAGCGGACGTCGCATCGCGCGCCTCGTACGAATAAATCAAGAGCTGCGCGCGTGCCGCCGGCCCGTTATCGCTTAAGGACGCGAGTATAAAGCCGCGAAGCGGCCGGCCGCTCGAACAGTCCGTTCGCCGTCTGCGCGCACTGATCGCATCGCTCGGTGCAGCATCAAGATTCCGAGTTCGTGCGAACTCGAGCGAACGATATATACTACCGACTACTTTCTGCCGATTTTTTAAGCAAGTGCGTATTTCACGAGTAAGTTGGGTACATTTCCGATTGCATGCCGGCTTTCATTGATGTTTCGTCTCGGTGTGATGTGATTCACGTTGGTGCGCCTTACTTTTGCTTAATGAAAGTGCAATATAGAATTTTTTAAGTTTATTTTTTAGTATGCAACTTTATGATACTACTGAAAAATTCGTGGTAATCCTTTTTTTGCATCCAACCCTTTATAAATGTGACTGGGTAATTTAATTTTAACTGTTTGCTAAGTGACTTTCTTTGCTTAACTTTGACATTTGATTTTGCATTGGAATTAAAGAAGCTTCTACACGCGATAACATCATAATCATTCTAAACAGGAAATATATAAGCTTCTAATTATTATCTCTCTACTTGGTGAAGTTCAAAACTTCAGGAACAGATCGATTCTAGATTGTACGTTGATTAAAAAAATGTTAACTATTATTTCTACGTAGTAAACAAATGCACTCTAACTTTAACTTTAATTAGAAAGGCAGACGTAAACTAAGCTCGACGATAGCAGATTTTTTTTTATAACGAACGTTGCTCGGTCAACATTTTGATTGCTTGCGCTAACTCATTGATCACCAAGAGCCGTTGCTCAGTAAACACGAGAAAAATGAAATGAGCGAAAAAAATGTTTTGTCCTTCAGTGGCGCCAAAAAGCAAAGCGTTAAACACGTCGCTGGAGAAGCCGGAGATCCCGAGTACAGCGAGCGGTCGCCGCGCCTCGGACGACAAGGCCCGAGAGCTGGAGATAAGCCGCGTGGTGTCCGGCAGGAACGTCCTGATCACGGGGGGAGCCGCCGGCCTCGGTCACGCCTTCTTCAATCACTTCCTGCAGTTCGGCGCTAACGTAAGTTTCACCGCGCTGCTGGTGCCGGAACTCTGAATCCTCTAAAAATGGATTACTGAAATTTCGGCAATCTTGTTGATCTTATGTGAATAGAGACATATTATGAGTTAAAAGTATCCCACTAATTCAATTAATGGGATACTTTTAACCCGTAATGTATCACTGTGTACATCAAATTTCACTAACTCAGATTTGGAAGGAAGGAGTAAGAAAGAAGTTCACCCCGCGCCGACTGATCATTGAGAACACGTCGTTTTGGCTTTCAGAAAATCTGCATCGTCGACATTGACGAAGCTGCGGGAAAGCGCATCGCAGCCTCCGTCGACAAGTCCCACGGCGCCGGCAGGGCCATCTTCGTGCACGCGGACGTCTCCAAGTACAGCGAGATCAAGGGTGAGTTCGAGCGTCCACCTTGGCTCCCTCGAGCGATTTGCATTTGTCTTACTTGTTCGTTTTGTTTGCTTGCGTGCAGATGCTTTTGAAAAGGCGGTCGAGCTGATGGAGTCGATCGATATCGTCGTCAACAATGCCGGTATTCTTGACGAGAGGCGCTGGGAGAGAGAAATTGCCGTTAACTTGGTGAGACATTTTAATTGACTCATTAAATTATTAATGCATTCATTAAATTTAGTTGTTTACGTATCAAGTACAAGACAAGAGTTTATCTTCTCGTTAAAGTATTTTTAAACACGACATTTGTCATATCTATCTTCAGGATTTCGATGAACTGTAGTATCATCGGCATTAAAGTCTTGACCTATACTTCTCAAATATTATCAATGTTCGTTAAAAATACTTCGAGTGACAAGTTTTTATTAAAATATAAAACATAAAGAAAATCGTTGCTTCCAATGCAGGGTGGCGCGGTGTCCGTCGCGATGCTGACGCTGGAGTACCTGGGCAAGGACAAGGGCGGCCGGGGCGGCGTGTTGGTGAACGTCGCCGAGCACGCGGTCGTCCAGTGCACCGCCCAATTGCCGGTTTACACGGCCACGAAGCAGGCCATCATCGGGCTTTCCCAGTCCCTCGCCGTAAGTGTGGCCCCGCGTTTTATCGACCTAATGACCGCGATACCATTGTGCGTTACGTGAATGCTATCGATATCTGCAGGCGCCGAGCAACACCGAGCGCACGGGCATCCGCGTGATCACGCTGTGCCCCGGGCTCACCGAGACCGTACTCACCATCGACAGCCCCAACAAACTACTCTCCAGAGTCATGAAGGCTGATTTCGTCAAGAATCTGGACCAGGTGACCATCCAAACGTAAGTCCGTCGTCTTTCTCTCTAAACTATTATTCTGTGAACATTTTAATTTAACGATCGTTGCAGAATAAAAACTCGGAGGAATATTTTAGCAAGATTTTTATACTAATATAATTTTCGAATAAATTACGCGAATTTTTATGAACTTCAGATTTACAACAATTTCATTGAAAAACTATGAAAATATGAAAAGAATTGTTATGTTACTTTTTTCATTCAAGTTTTTCATTGCAATAATTTGATCACAGACTGTAAGTTTGTGAATTTTTTTTTTTAAATTATTACTGTGTAATATTTTTAGTAGATTTTCAGTAATATTTCATAGCTAATGGTTTAGGTAATAATTAAAAAGTCTCTGAATGTCAACCTGTGACATAGATCTAGTAAAATTTACTAAACTTTTCGTAAAAATTACTAAAACATTTCTCTCAATGTAAAAGTTTTGACTAAACTATATTCCTCCTGCACTCTGCGACGAATTTCTTCATCATGAAATGTACACTTTTTCGTCTCATACATTGACGTACCTCCACATGTTCAAAAAATGTTAAAAAATGTAATTTCTAAATTCTAACGAAATATAAAATACCACCGGTATTTCAGGCCCTACGTGGTGGCCCAGGGTCTGATGTCGATCCTGCGGATGGCCGAGTCGGGCAGCATCTGGGTGATCGAGGGTGGCCAGTCGCCGCGCGAGGTCTTCGTGCCCAACTGCCGCAGCCTGCGCCGCCTCTACAAGAACAACTTCACCGTCAGCGACAGCAGCGCGAAGATCGCCGCCAAGGGCCGGCCCATCCGCGAGGTCTGCGACAACACCAGGACGGGCCTGAGCTGCGCCTGAGTTCCCGAGGCAGTGCGCCCCAAGTATTCCAGTCTCGCTCGCCGAAAATTCGCGCACCGCACACTCTGTGATCGTACGGCCGGCCGAGGATTCCGGCACGTTATTTCGTCGTAGATTCACCAAAGCGCCATTGCACGTCTTTTGTATGTCATTCCCTTTCATTCTTAGGATACCAATTAGAGAATAGCCCATGTCGTTTATAAGTACTCGCTCTGTTGTTCCACGTAAATGTATTTATTATTTGTCGAAATTTTTTAATTACATTACGTTACCGTCGATGTAAGATGTAACCCCAAGTCTACTTAGATCGTAAGCTTTATTTTGTATAATTAAATGATAAGCGTTCGTTGTTACTGTTTTTAATAAAAAAAAAACGTTAAAATTAATTACGAGACTTGTTAACAATTTAATTTACATATCCGAAGCCCGTCCATCATTCCATGCTCCATTGTTTGTATCAGATTTAAACAATTATTTTTTCTTCTCTCCCTTTCCTCGTACAATTTGATAACATTGACGTAATATGGAGTCGTCGAATTATCTCCGTCAGGCTACAATGTAAACTCGATAATTTTCGTCTCGAGGCGAGTGTACTGCAAGCCTTGGCTACATACCGGATCGGAGTCGCGTCCGCAGAGGTCGTGGAGTTCGAACCCTCTCTCTCTTTCCCCCGTTATCGGCATTAAACAAAAAATTATACACTGTCATGCTACGACTTTATATAATAAAGATTGATGATTCGGGGAGACGTTTACATGCGCAAATGCGGAGCTTATCGTCCGCTCGGCCGCGATGTACAATGAGAGGCGAAAAAAAGGTTGAATATGTAGGAGAAGAGATAAGAACGAGGGGGTGAGTGGCGCGGTGGGAAGATTCGAGACGTGAGAGTTAAACAAAAAAAGGGGCAAAGAAAGGTCTGAAAAACACTCAATCTCTTTTTCCGTAAACAATTTTAAAGTGCGACTTTAAGGATTTATAATTAACGCGCAGGCGTTAATAACAGACCACGTGAAATTATGAGGTGAGATCTGTTCAATAACGATTTTTCTGTTGAAATGTATATTTTCTAATAAATCTGTACACAACGAACATCTGAATGTAACTAAAACGTATCAACATTTCATAACGTTTCACAATATTTCGAACATCAGATTATGAGATTTCATATGAGAAATCGTGGAGGTCTGTTAGCCATGATTTTTCTGTTGAATGTTCTATAATGAATCTATCCTCAATGAATATCTGAACATAACGATTCGTAACGTTTCAACATTTCATGACATACGAGGAAGAGATTTCGAATGAGAAATCATTTAGTATCTCCTGATACAAATTTTTTTGTTGAATATTCTTAAAAACGTGTTCACAACGAATTTTTAAACATAACATTTCATAACGTTTGTTAATATTTGAGCACCAATTCGCGTAAGATCTCAGTGAGATCTCACTTGAAAATACATGTTATTCGTAGATGTATCTCAAGGATTTCCCTAAGTATCATAGGTATGATAAAATTTAATAGGCACGCTATGACACTGTATAATCGATTTTTAAATAAACTGCTTTTAATTATTATTTGCAAACAAACAATTATTTGAAAGTTAAAAGAGATCTATGAAATTTGATATTCGGAAATAGTAACATATGACATCTCCTGTCAGTTTTAATGCGAGATGTCGTACAAGGTTTTATCGCTAAATGTGTTAGGGTCTATAAATTTCGTAGTACTAAAAAGTCTAAGGAAGCCCAATCTTTTCTGTAAATCATGAATGAAAAAGTTTTTCTTTAATAATCGAAAAGCATAAATTTTCAATTTATACGCCCTTAAGGCATTACGTGCCCTCCATCAGTACAGTGACACTTTGAGTGACCCGCGAAGAAGAAGCGCCGGTGATCGGGTGATCGCGGAGGGGGCCGAGGCGAGAGTGCAATATTCGGACGATAAGGAGGTCAAAGCGCAGCGAAACGTAAACACCGACGGAGATAAGGAGAGGAGCGCTCGGGCGGGTTAGCGCGGAGCGCGCGACACTGCTCGTGGGAGCGGAGCAGCGAGAGCTTCGGGCCGATTCCGGGTGGCCGGGGAAAGGCGCGAGGATGCAGATCAAGGACAAGAAGGCCATGGTCATCGGGGCCGCCCACGGCCTCGGCATGTCCTTCAGCAAGGAGCTCCTGCGCAACGGGGCCGCGGTAAGCTTCTTCGCGAACCTGTCTGCGATCGCTTTTTTTCAACAGCTCCGGCGTTTCTCTTGCAGATCGTCATGATGGTGGACCTGGACGAGGGAGTCGGCAGGCCGCAGGCGGAAAAGCTGAACGAGGAGTTCGGCCGCAACCGAGCGACCTTCGTCAGCTGCGACGTCACCAAGGGTGCTGACTTCGACGGTACGTCTGATAACGTTGATTTTGTTTATGTGATAATGACTGATTGTTGGTGTAAACGATTTCTTTCACCTTGGCGTTTTAGCGTGCTTCAAGCAGGCTGTCATTACACTGGGTGGTATCGACATCATCGTGAACAACGTCGCGATGATCGACGAAGTGAATTTCCACAAAACGATCGAAACTAATGTCGTGAGTATTCAATCGCAAGCAAGTGATTTCTTTTTTTACGAACGTTGGGCTAAAAGCGTTTGCTTTATAGAATGTTTGAATTTTGGTTTGGCCTTTTTTTGAATTTACGTAATTATCTTAGTCTTAACATTCACGGGGTTATTGATATTACTTTTATACGATTGTTTACAAGTGATAAATTGCCATTAATGAGTATGTTAAAAAAAAATTGAGTCAGCAAAGTGCACATTCGTTAGAAGCAATTAAATAAAAAAGAGTTTCTAAAATAGGAAAAATTTAATTACTAAAAACGATCAAACATTAGAATTCTTTCTAATGTTTGACGTTAGAAAAAATAGACTAGGTAAAAAAGGAGCAAACTAGTTGACTGACGCACATTTCTCGACGATTTTTATCTAGACGGCGGTATTTCGCGCCAGCATGATGGGCGTCCAGCACATGGGAAAAGACACTGGCGGCAAGGGCGGTGTGATCGTGAACGTCGCCTCAGTCTTGGGTTTGGAGGCGTTCCCCCAGCTGCCCATCTATTCAGCCACCAACCACGCTGTGATCGCCTTCAGCCGTTCCTTCTCTGTAAGCAATCAGAAGCCGGACAAAAAAATCCAGCCGGGAAGGAGTCGATTCAAGCTGGCTTTTAATGGATTTCTTACATTTAATAGCTATCCGCATGTAAAAAAACCACGTAAAAAGGTAGAGATGGGAATCCAACTGGGAAACCCATTAAAATCCAGCTGAAATCCACTCTTTCTCGCTGGATTTACCACGTGTAAAATCCAGCTCGATTTTTGTCTGGGAAAGTTTTTATTTCCCTTCGATGTATTTCACGGAAAATGTGAATCGTGTTGACACTCTGTTTGCGCAACAGCAACCGTACCATTATCAGAGGACCGGAGTGCGGATAATCGTGCTTTGCCCGGGACTCACGGAATCTCCGGTTCTGGAGAATTTGAGAAATGAACAGTTCGTCCCACGACCGGAGGAGCTACTGGAGACTATGAAAGATATGACACCGCAAAGGTGACTATAGTTTATTAACTTTTTAATGCGCTTGTTATGTATAAATAATACTTTTTTAATTGGATTCTTATACGAAATATCATCGTATTTCATATAAGAATCCAATTAAAAAAGTATTATAATCTTAAAATGCGTAATAATTGATGTTGTTCTTCTTCTAGAGCCGAGAGCGTTGCGCACGCGTTGGTCTACCTGATAAGATGCGCGCAGAATGGCAGCATATGGATCTCTGAAGATGGAAAGCCTGTTTACGAAATCCAAATGCCAGATAGCTTACCTACCAAGTGATCCGTGTGAATTCGACAAACTCTACTGCCGATTAAAGAATAATTCTTTATTATATTTATTTACTAGGTACTTACTTTGAAGTGAATAAAAAATATTCTTTTTTTTCAATAAATAGACATTCTTACTATTTACATGTTAATATGCAATAACACATTATTCACAAAGATAAATCAAAGAATGAAATAATTATTTCAAAGAATGTTAGGTTTATTTACATGCTATAAAATTGATAATGCGTATTATACGTACAAACGAGAATTAAAATATTGAATAAACCTTTACTTTTCCATTCATTCATTTGTTGTAGTAAAAACTTATCCTCGCATGGATCCCACTACCGTAACGTAGGATATCGATTTCTTAAACACCTACGAATCGCAATAATCAAAATGTAATCGTAACGCATTTTATTTAAGAAAAATGCGAATACTTACGAAAGCAAAGCTTTCCAAATTGAGCACGATGATTTTACCGGCCGTGAACTGACAGGGTGTCACGCTGCGCATAATAACAATGCTCACGAGTTGCTTGGTTTTGCGCGATGTGTTGAACCAATCGCAGTGAAACCTGAAATATCGCACACAGATTTCGAACCAGTGTCAAATCGATCGACCAATTATAGGTTGTCGCGTTACACCTACGCTGCGTTTTGTATATTGCTGCTGCTGTCGATGACTCTTTGACCGGGACACATGTTGTACACCATGTGAAATAAGAATCCGATGTACAGCAAGCCGATCCTCACCGTTTGCTTCGTATTGCCTTTTTCTAAATTTAACATCGTCTGTACGAAAAAATATTTCAAAAATTAAGAATGGGTGTATTGTGTTTTCATTAGTTTCTATTTTAATTTTTTGTTTTAATCTAAGGCCACAGCTTTAGTTAGAATAAAAAATATTAGTATTGAAATCATTAAAGAATCACAAGCATTATAATATAATTAGCGATTTTTTAATCGTTGTCTCGAAATTCTAAAAAAGTACCTAATTGTGCAAACAGTATCTTTTATTTGTCTCCCTTAATGTACGAATCTTTTCGACCATTCATTTTCATTAAAACATTCTCCTAAATAAGAACATTATTTTATTTTTCTGTAAAATGCATTTTTAAACTGATACTACTGTGGACCCTTTAATCGTGCATTATATTAAGTTCGTGTAACCAATCGATACACTTACATCAACCGCTGCTAAGCTGACTGCAGCCGTGTTCAAAGTAACAAGGAAAAAATAGGAAAAGGAATAGCATTCTTCTATGAGATTAACGAAATCGAGCGCCTCCTTATGCAGGTGTATCGCATCGACCATAGTTTTGTAAGTCTTCTCGTCCTTTTCCTTCTGATTCGAAAATTCCTTGCTCGATCCTATTTTTGCCGCTACGTTAATTCGATGCCTTTAACAAAAAAAAATGCACGACAGATCGGAAAAATACGAATATGACCATTAAACGTAATAATTACTCCACTATAGCGAAGAGGCCACACGCATGCTGGACGCATTGGGTGTAGGTGGTGTCGAAGGTGCCGAATATCTGAACCGATAAAATGCACACGATCCATCCGTGGAACGTCAACTCAAAGTAGTACTGCTGATCGTCGATGAAGTACTCGGCGAAGTACGGAAAAGCTTTGGGTCGCGTCTCGTTCAACGGGTCGATGATGTCCAGAAGCAAGGGAAGCAGAGGCAAAGTGAGGTAACCCACTAAGATGATATTTATAGGTACTGAAACGTAGTAACCCGGAGTAATAAAAGGTACGGTAATTGTTAATGAAAAGAAGATAATTTAATACAAGCGACTGGTTACTTAGGTATGACCATGTTAGCATTCGACCGACATTCCCGAATTCTTCCAACTTCCCTATCTCAACCTTGTTGCTAGACAAGGTCGTCCAATGTTCTGCAATTTTTCCATACAGATACTTCAGCTACAAAAAATTGTAACATGTAAAAATATGATATGCTCGAAAAGACCTTAAACCTGAAAATTCAGCATAGCGAGCTAACCTTGGACTCGACACGAAGGACACTCGTGTACTTTATTTGGCAAGCTGTGAAGTATATCAAAGAGCCTATGACTTCGATCACAATGTCGAGGTCTCTTCCCCATTCCTCGACGAGCCTGATGACCTGTAACAGAGCTCGAATGAACAAGGAAAAACCGTCTTTTCTCATAGCAATCTTTTAGAAGTAAAATGAATTTAATGAAATGCATGAAAATGTGAAATTCACTTAGAAAATGTAAATAGTGACATATTGTATGTAAAAAGTCGTCCACTTATTCAATATGTGAAACGAATTTTCATATGCAATATGTCACTATTCATATTTTGTAAGTGAAATTTCACATTTCAGATTTACATGGTGAAACCTTACAAAAAGTATCTACTGAACAAAAACTACTGGAAGAATATGTAAACTTTCCATTATCTATTAAAAGATACTGTGAAATACCTAACTACTTAGTACATTTGGAAATACTGGTAAGTAATGTACCTGCAGTTGCTAGTCGATAGTTAGTCGTACTTGTTAATTTACCATTTTAATTAAGTAGTTCAACAGTAGCTCTTCAGCGCAGTTCATCAGCAGTTTATGCAGTGTTGGTAATTAGATTTTTTTGTTGCCTAGTTTAGTTTCGTAAGGGAAGAGCAATTATAATAAACTTACTTGTGGTATGATCAAGGATGTAATGGTAAAAATAATAGTTATCCTTATTATTTTTTTTTTCGAAGGATCATCGTACGGCCAAAGTCCCAGATACTTGAGGCTAAAGATGTTTGATTTGTAATAGCGACTGTCAAAAATTTCCATCTACCTTTCTTTCTACTTTTTTTTCTGGTTAAAAAGTAAATCGCACAGCCGGGCATATCCTAATGATAAATAGAGGCTCGGCGAGCGTGTACATGACATAAACATCTAAATCTTGCTCGAACGATTTTTTCCGGACTATTTAAAGTACATTATTGATGACTAAAGCTTCTTTAATAGTTTATGAACATCACTGTCACAGGTAGATATGCGTTTTTTTTCTCTTTTAAAAAGGGAGGTTTTATTATTGCCGCATTCTCCCTCTGGAAATAGTATTTACCGATCTAGAAAGAACGGGATTTTTTTTATCAATTTATTCAGCACAAATAACATGTTTCCAAATTACACGTTTAATAAAAACAAGAATAGAATAGAAAAGATTTGAACGATGCTAGAATTATTAACAAGACAAGAATAATTGTATGTGTAGAATCGAATTTCCTTTCCATTTTCTTGAAGACTAATACGGGACTGTTATTTTCTATTTGAATGATTTAACAATTCATAAATTAATAAAAATAAAGATTTACTCTTCCATTGGAGAAATATCTTGTATAAAAGAATGCCATTATGTACGTATCATATAAGTGCAAAGATTGCAGATGCTTGTTGTTGAGTTATTAATTGGCAAACAAAATTGTAAGTATATGGATTATTAAAGATTATTGTATAATGTAAAGACAAATTTATTATTTATTTTGAAAATTAATTTTTATTTTTTTTTTCATTATTTGCAGTAGCTAATGTTCATTTACTGCTATGTTTGTCTTAACTCCATTTTTTTTAAATTGCGATAATATACCGAAAAATATACGTCTTGATAATGTTCACATCGAATGTCGGTGTGATCCTCATTCACTGTTTGTAGAACAGAATTCTAAGAGAAATACATAAGCACTTAAAACCAATTTGCAAATTATATGCCCAACATAACGTCTTAACTCCACATTGTTGAGGTATTGCTCGTCGTGGTAATCAAACAATTTTGATTTTTATTGAAAACAGAAATACCATTTCAACAATTAAATTAGTCGATGATAAAATTATTATTTAATTGTAGGATATATGCTTTATAGGAAATATGTGATATGAAGTTATACAGTTCGTGATTCGATCTTACGTTTACGTAAAATGTGAAAAATGGAAAAGAAAAGTTGTAATTTCTGCAACGTTTGTGGCGATTTTGAATATTTGTAAATGTTCAAGCCAAGCTGTAACAAATTACGTGATAATAAATATATACGTAGTAACAACATATGCAAATGTAGAAATGCCATTACGTGTTTAAGATATGCTGAAGACTATCTAGTAAAAAAAAATAAATAAACTGTCAACCAGAACAGCAGCTAATCAATTGCTCCAATTACATTTATATCAGTACTGAATAAATACAAAACTAATAAGAATACCGATAATATTGCAATTGATATAGGAAAATATGAAAACTTAAAACGTGTAATTAATAACAAATTAATAAACAAATGAAAGCATTAAATACTACAATTCAAAAATATCAAGGATATAATGGAATTCAATTAGAACACACAAAAAATTGAGGTCTGCAGACTGTAAAAATTCAAATCAGAAGATTAGAATATAAACTAACGAGTGCTGATACTGCCTTAAATGAAAAACTGTTATATTAATCAAGATTAGCCAAATATACAAATTCTTAATGTCAGTACAAATTTGAACGATAAATTTCTTATAATATTACACGTAAATATTAGAAATTTGTTAAGTTAATAATGAGAAATTAGTGATACCCTGATATCATTCATGCAGAATGACAGTTTCTGAACCTCCGAAGATGGGAAACCTGTGTACAAAATTCAAATTCCCACTTACCTCCCTAGGTAAAAACCAAATAAAAACAGTATGAATTCTTCGAGCTATGATGGTGATTTTTAATATTTTCTCGTTTACGTACTACTATTTTTTTGAAGTGACTATTTTCAATAAATAAAATAACAAAGTTTAAAAATACTTACGTTTTGTATGTTAACTTATAACGAGAAATCGAAGAACAGACAGCAATAATTATGGCATTAAGTGTTTTAAGTTTATTTACAAGGAACAAACTGGGCGTACAAAATACTTATACATACAAACTTTACTGAAACTATTGAATAAAGCCTTGATTTCCAGAGTTGAGCATGTGGTAATATAAATTTATCCACGCATAGATCCCACTACCGTAACGTACGATATCGATTTTTTAAACACCTATAAATCATAGTAAAAAGGCATAAGACGACAAAATTTAGTTATAACGAAACTTTTTCAAAACAGACAAGAAAATCACGACTACGTACAAAAGCAAAGCTTTCCAAATTGAGCACGATAAGTTTACCGGCAGTGAATTGACAGGGAATGAAACTGCGCAGCATAATGATTCTTACGAGTTGCTTGGTTTTCCGCGAAGTGTTGAACCAGTCGCAGTGAAACCTGAAATTTCGGGTTTCAAAAGGGTATGAAATTGATTGGTTCTAGAAGAATTACTGATTGCTACACTATACCTACGCTGCGTTCTGCACGTTAGTGCTGCTGTCGATGACCCTCTGACCGGGACTCATGTTGTACAGTAGATGAAAGGAGAATCCGATGTACAGCATACCAATCCTCACCATTTGCTTCGTATTACCTTTCTCCAAATTGAACATGGTCTGTACAATTAAACATTTGTTAAGATATAGAATCACAAGTTGATATTTTGAACCAATAAACTAATTACGTATTTATTTCAGAATTATATTGTGAGGACCAATAAGTAAAAATTTGTCAAATTTTGAAATTTTCCTACAAAAAAGAATACTGCCGTTTGCTGCGAAGATTAACACGAAGATTAATTACGTTTATTAGGTTCTGAAAGAGCTTACTTTGCTCCAGTGCTTAAAAAATGCCAAATTAAAATAGGCCTGTTTTGAGATATTATGTTAGTCTCCGTAAGAAGCTGCGATATATATGGTTTGCAAATGTTATTACTCACGTCAACCGCAGCTAAGCTGACTACCGTCGTGTTCAAAGTAACAATGAAAAAATAGGAAAACGAGTACCCATCTTCTATCAGATTAACAAATTCGATAGCCTCCTTATGCAAGTGTATAGCATCGATCATGGTTTTGTACATCACTTCTTCCTTCTTCTTCCGATTTGAAAATGCTTTGTTTGCTCCCATTTGCGCCGCTACGTTCATTCGATGTCTTTAACAAAAAAAAAAAAAAGAAAAAACCGATGGGGATTGAAACAAATTAACGAAAACAGTCGTAATAATTACTCCACTATAGCAAAGAGGCCACATGCATGCTGGACGCATTGAGTGTAGGTCGTGTCGAAGGTCCCGTATATCTGAACCGATAATATGCACACGATCCAGCCGTGAAGCGTCAATTCGAAGTAGTACTGCTGATCGTCAATGAAATACTCGGCATAGTACGGAAAGGCTTTGGGTCGCGTCTCGTTCAACGGGTCGATGACGTCCAGAAGCAAGGGAAGCAGTGGCAGCGTAATGTAGCCCACTAAGATGATATTTATGGGTACTGAAACGTAGAAAATCGTAGTTTTGCACAATGTGCGAAATATTGGTCGAAAGTAAAAAATAAAACGATGATTACTTAGGTATCCCAATGTTAAGGTTCGACCGATTTCCCCGAATTCTTCCAACTTCCGTATCTCAGCCCTGTTTTTAGACAAGTGCGCCCAATGTTCCGCGATTTTTCCGTAAAGGTATTTCATCTGCGTGCAGAATACACTAACGTGAAAATTCTAAAGATTTTTTTTCCGGAAAACAGGTAATTAAGACAAACTTTGGCTTCAACGCGGAGGAAACTCATGTACTTGATCTGACAACCGGTGAAGTATATTAAGGAGCCTATAACTTCAATCACTATGTCGATGTCTCTTCCCCATTCCTCGACGAGCCTAATGGCCTGCAAATGAGCACAGAGGAGCAACGAAGTGGCCTTTCTTCATTTCAATTGTTTTTAATCCAGTTATGATCGAAATCTAAGATAAAATAATTAACTCACTTGTGGTATGATCAAGGATACTACCGTTAAAATGATGGATATCCTTGTGTATTTCTTTTTCCTAGGATCATCGAATGGCCAGAGTCCAAGGAGCTTCAAGTAAAACTGGTTAGTTTTGTAATAGCGACTGCCAAAAATCTCCATCTGTTACTTTCTACTTTTTTTCTCGGTAAAAAGCAAATCCCACGGATATGCATATCCTAAAGAAAGAGAGCCTCGAGCGAGCCTCGTGTGCGCGGCATAAACATCTAAGACTTGCTCGAACGATTTTTCCGGACCATTTTAAATACATTATTGATGGCTGAAGCTTCTTTAATAGTTTATGAACATCACTGTCACAGGTAAATATGCGTCTTTTTTTCAAGCAGCAAAGTAGATACCAGGAGGATTTATTATTACCGCATTTGTCTGCTCGACATAGTACTTACCGATTTTTACAGGAAAAAATCTACTTTCTACGATATTTTTTTTCTATTCGATGTAAATAACACGTTTTTAAATTACACGTTCAATAAGACACTGGAAAAGATATTGTATAATGATAAAATTAGTAGTAAAAAAAACAGCAGTTGAGTATGAACAAAATGGAATTTTAAACTTTGTAGACGATTAAAGGAATACACTTTAATTCTTGAACACATTTAAACGTTCCATAAATTAATAAAGTATAAAGCTTTTTCCTATGGAGTAATGAGGACAGATTAATAAAACACTTGCCCCGCGAATGGCAACCGCGCCCGATAAATCGTACGTATATAAAAATTTCAAGTTTTCATAAAAATATTCATTTGCTAATATAGATGGATAAAGCAGCAAATTGTCTATTATTAAACAATAATAATTTTAATATTCCAGAAAGTAGCAGCAAACTTTTTCTGCTTACTTGACTGACGAGGTTCATTTTTTGTTAAAATAAATGCGTTGATGTATAGTACCGAATTGCAAAACAAACAAAGTTAAAAATCGTGTCGAGAGATCTACTTTCAAAATACCAATTGATGAAAACGAACGTATGTAATGGAACTTCATCATTGGAATCCTCGTTTTACGTTCATGGAATATGTTGGCACGCGACTGTACTATGACCGGTTCAATACTTCGCTCAATACGCAAATCGTAAATTATTACGGTTTAGGATTTTTAGAAAAAAATCAATTCACCTTACAAAAACTTAATCTTTGTTTTTTAATTTTTTGCTTCATTTAAAAACGCTTATTTAAACTTATGTAAAATAACATTGTCCACTGTAGAAGGTAATTTAAGTCAGCGCAATAATACTGCAATATTATTCATTATATCCTACATTCTTAGTTGAATAGATTTGAATAATGTTTAATATAGGATTATTATAAAGGAATTCAAAGATGTACACGATGATTAACAGCAAATTATTAAAAGGCAGAAAGCTTTTGCACTTTATTGACAGTCACGTCGTTGATTTGGATCGTTTGACATTGATATAAGTTGTTCTATATACTAACATAAGTTTGTATTGATTGAAGGTAATAATGACTATACTGTGTTCAAAAGTTGGTTGACAAATTCTTGCTTTGGTTAAAAAGTGATAAATTATTATTATTCATGTTCACTATTAAAAGGACAATGAAGTTTTGAGGCGTGCGAGCGATACTGCGGGTGGTAGGACGATGCAAGTAGAAAGATTCCTCGATGGTCAGACGCGCTGAAAAAAATCAGCCACGCAACCGCAGACGACTGTACATTCAGCCGTAAACATTTTCTTACTAAATATGAGAAGGATTTCACCTTTGGATGAAATGAGATTTTCTCTGAGATTTAGACAAAACTTCAAGTAATCATTTCGTATGCCAAAGCATTCCAAATCATGCTAAATCAATACTACAAAGGCATAGTGGGCCACTCCGTTAAATACGTTTCATTTGCTATGTGAAAAACGTTTCATAATAAGTTTCATTAAAGATAAAGCATTTTGAGAGAATTATTATCATTATTACATTGATGTATTAACTATATATAATTGTTGTATATAGTAATACATCAATGTAATAATGATATTCTTTCAAAATGCTTTATTTTCAATGAAACTTGTTAAGAAACGTTTTTCACAACAAATGAAACATATTTATCGGGGTGTCCCACTATGCCCCGCTTTTCCTTAATTTGTTTAGAGATTTCAGATAAAAATTAAACAAAAATCAGACTAAATACAGATCTAATTTACGTTGTTGCTCGTAATACACTTTAGGTGATCTATGGGTGAGACACTCTCCTAGTAATTAACGTCATTTAAAAAGAACTCACAAGTCAAGTGCAATTACGTAGCTGCGCTTGAAAATTGTGGGGAAATCCAAGCTCGTCGTATTAGGGATAAACCAGAAATCTAATATTTCTCATCTCATTTTTTTACTAATACGGAAAAAAAGTCAACTCAAAACGATTAATATTGTTTCCTGCGAAATCGAGTTACTGACATCTAACGTCTGGTACAGTTAATGATAGACCGTAAAATGCATTAAAAATGATATATCGGCAAAAAATAAGAATTATTTATTTAACTTACGTACTCCAGTGCTTGCTAATTAGTGGAGCATACTTTGCTATTTTTAGCGAATTTAAGAGATTTTCACTAAATTATTTTTAAATTGTCGGTGAGATGAGTTGGTTAAGATTCACTTTTTTAGATAATGGAGGCGCAGCACAGTTGTAGCCCATATAAAAAAATTCAGCTGGAAAATCCACGTGGGAAATCTATCTAGGGGGAGTCGATTTCAAATCGATTTTAATTATATTTGACAGATATATCCATGTAAAAAATACATGATAAATAGTAGATATAGAAATCCGTCAGAGAAATCCTTTAAAGTCCATGAAAATAATCCAGCTGGAATCAACTCTCTCTCGTTGGTTGTACTATGTTATGGGAAATCCAGATGGATTTCTCAGCTGGATTTTTTTGTCTTGGAGCTTTTCCCAGTCTCCTTGCGAGATTTGTATACATCACTGTACTGAGACAGTTTTATACTCGTTACCGAATAAAATCCAGAGTCCACCTCGTGAAAAAAATGAAAAAACATTCAGAAACGCTTATTTCCAAATTCCTGGATCCTAACTACCATATAAGATTTTATTTGTACAAACGCAACCGATATACCTAATACCATAATAATATCAGAACTTATTTTTTTTTTATTTAAAAAGTATCCATTATTCAAAACAAAAATGATGAAATTTTCAACAGGAAATTGATAAAGCTTCAACAGAATATTGATAACTTAAAGCTGGAGAAAAATTGTTAGCAACTATTAGCATTTCCTCTGTGAATGGCGGAAGAAAAATGCGTGCATAGAGATATTGGTCGTTATCGATCAAAAATGAATTATGTTGATCAATACGATTAAAAATAATTTTATTTTATTTTAGATGTCTATTACTAAAAAATAATCGTAATTCTGTAGGAAGTGGTAGCAAATACTGTAAATGAACATGCTTTTGTTGTAACGATTATCAAAAAGTTGTTTGTTAGATATATATTTCTTTAATTGAAAATATTTTGCATTTTAACTTCTTTACTATTGCAATTAATGTTACTATTTTTATTACTATAATAAAAAACAGTCAAATCCAGCTGGAAATCCAGCTGGATATTTTCGACCGGGGTGTGCTTATTATATTAATAAATAAATCATTACTTATTAAATTCATTGATTTAGTAGTGATTAATCTCACTATTTTATGAAAAACCAAATATTTAAATTGTTAATTAAAAATTTTGCATTTTAAACAAATAAACGGTAAAACACAATTAAAGTTTAAAGTTTGCTTATATCGATTAGAAAACTATTTGTATAGCATTTTAATAGGTATAATAAGAATAAACCTGCTGCAGCTGTCAATAAAAACAGGATTATAATAGAAAAAGGATGTAAAATAAAATGTTATCCTTTTCAACGAGCTGTGTAATAGTTTTTCTATGAAGTAAGAAAAGATGTTTATGCCTAATGGCAGGCTCGTTCCTCCTAAGATATCCTTCTCACCTAGTAATAGTTGTACGCTTTGTATTTAAGGTAATAAATAAATCGTAAATATTACTAAGAAAAATCCAAAATAAAAGTTGTTCTAGTAATATAATGCTTCCAAATTGACAGTGTAATAAGTAAAATTTTTGTTGATTATACTACCAGTGGGATAGGTATATACCTCCCCAGTTTTACTTTAGCAGATCAAAATATTTTCATCAATTAATTACACAAGAGTATATAACTTTGTACATATAGTAGTTTGTGTGCAGATTCAGTATAAATTAAATATTTTTAATAAAATACAGCGCAAACAGTTTTAAAAGCAAATATCTTTTTATATATTATTTATTTATTAATAATAATCTAACGGTCTAAAAGTAAAGATTCTTAATTTACAAAACAAAAAAAGGATGTGCAATAATTTTAAGAAAAAAAAGAATGAACTATAAATTAGTCAATATTTTATGTATAAAATAATATAAAAAATTACTTAAGAAAATAATTGACATTTTTGGAAATGATAGTTTACAAATAATAATAAATAATAACTACCTGGTCTTGTGTCAATAACTCTAGGAAGACAAAAAGGATGGATAGAAATAATTTAAAACAATTTATTTCAAATTATATTGTTTTCTTTTAAAAAACAATTTTCGAAATAGATATATGAATAAATTGTACAAGTTTTGTGAGTCGTTTGTACTAAGTTTATTTGTCAAATAAAAATTATTCAATACAAATCAATTGTAAACAGTATATCTTATAATACGCAATCGTGTTACAAGACAGTGTCCGTTTTTTAATAGCCATCATCCTAAAAGAAAAGATCCTCCCTCCCTTACCGCTGATCGTACATTTGCCGCAAAATCTTTCTACTTCAAAATCATTTCTTGCACAACCACACACTACCGATCAAACGTTAAATTTTCACCTTTACAAATCTTTTCTTTTTCATTCGTACATTAGTTTATTGTATGCCCTTTAGTTATATTTTTGCGACCGCAGATTTCGTTGACAATCACCCGTCTGATAGCCAATCAAAGGAATATAGTATAAAAATAATTGCTGAACGCGGGCAATTTATCTTTTTTTTTAAATCTACTCAAGTGGGTGCAAGTTACTGATCACGAATTTTACTTTCATTTTCTCTTTTCTTATTTTTTTTCATAAAAATTATAACGTATGCTTAAAAAAAGTAAAATAACATAAGTTCGAACTAAAATTACATTATCGCTTATCTATTTTATGAAAAAATGCCCTTGAATTCGCCCTGAGCTCGCTTAATAAATCATTCACAATTGGACTTTTTTCAAAATGTCGGGGAGGGAGGCGCACAATGTAATAATGTAATATGATCATACCTTGGGAAAGGAATAGGACAGGGGTCTCATTGTTTTGAACTTATTTATTGCAGTCGCGGTTTTAATCATGTTGGTTTATAATTATTATACGTATATAAAAAATGGGGGTACACTCGCTGGCTCGAAGAAACAACATTCCTCTTTCTGCTACTGTCACGAGGAAACTAAATGAAAAAAAGAATAATGAATATTTAAATGCCACGTTAAAACGTCGTGTACTAAAATTAAAACACACTGAATCATATTTTTTTATAAATCTCTTTTGTCTTTTTATTCGATCGGGTTTTTTCATTGCTAATCTTTAACACGCGCTTGAGTAATTTATTCGCGTGCTGTGCTTTATCTTCATTCTTAATCTGTTTTCTTTATTTTTTGAAAAATTGTTAAGAGTGAATTTTTGTTGTTTTTCTTTATTATCCTTTCTTCTCATCAGCGCAACTTACTATACTAACGATTCTAATATATTTCTACAAATAGAAATAGAAAGTGTATTTCTGGTATATTAGATTAGGGGATTCCGTGAATTCCTGTTCCACTGACAGTTCCTGTTTTATCACGCTTTCATGTTACTTTGACAATTAAAATGGCCATTATTTGCCCTTTAAAAAAGAGAAAAAAATATTAAACGTTTGAAAAAAAAGTCGCAAGTAAAACAGGTTATTCCGGCGAATCCCAATCTTAAAGATCTGGGAAGGGTTATGCTCTGCTAATTATTTATTAATTCTTATATAAACCGTAATAATAAACAAATCTGCATGAACGTGCAGTCAGCAGTCAAAGTAAAGATGGTAATAAAAGTTTTTGAAAGGAAGGGTCGCTTTATTGCTTATTTACAAAGATTCTTTGCAACACCCTCTTTCACTCTATCTGATTTTCTTCTTGTAACTTAACTTTTAATTTTCTTTTTTTGTATGTCGCTTCTGAGCGAAACAAATAAGTCTAAGTGGTGTCTTTCTGTACTTTCATTCGAAACAGCTTTAGTTTTAACGATATAAATCGACAGCGAACTCGTATCATCATGCGCAATGGTTGTGCGCGTGCCCTTCTTTTCCTCAGAAGCAGAAATGATCAGGAAATGTCGCACAGTACATAAAATATCGAGTGGTTTCAATATCCATATGTAAAAATTTGTCTCTTTTTCGAAACTCGTGCTATTTACAGCGTTCACATGTTTTCAAAGGCAAAATGTACAAGGGAAAATTAATCGAAACATGATTTAACAAACTAAAATTTACAAAATTTTTTATCGGTAACAATACCGAACATCAATACACAATACCAAATAGCCTCATTTAATCCTTACAAAAAAGTTTGGTACCTAATGCACAAACATATTAACCGTTAGTAAGATTAATAATAATAACACATACTAAGTTAAAAAAGCAGTTATTTTTACTTATTCAGGCGATTTGGCACGCGAAGCGCAACACGCATACATAGTATTTTGAAACCACTCGCGTAATAAAGCGTAACAAAAAGAACTTTTGCTAAAATCAAAAGAAGGAATAATCGACGATTATTTCAATGTACTTAAGCTATGAGTGATAACGCGTACAATTTTCATTCACTGAAAAAATATGTTCCCTTTTGCGCACAATTTATCTTCTTTTAAGAACGATTTATGCCGTGCAGCCCACACCACGCATGCGCCATAATGCCGGATTTGCTGCTCACTGAAAATTCCATTTCCTTTATTTACTTTTTTTTGTTGTTGCTCATTTTCTTCTTTAGTTTTAAAGCTTGTTACATTTCAAGTTATAGTTTTCTTAAAAACAATTACAAACGCATCTTTGGCTCCCCTCATTATTCGCTTCGAAGATATTTAGTAAGCACTTTCAGCATTTTCGTGTACACTGAAAAAAGAAAAATAGATTCATCAATTTAAATATCATAAATATACATTACTAAAAATGACGTTTTCTTAACTCTTGTGCACGTAAATATAATTTAAATCTAAATTACTGGGAAAAACTGCGTAATTCTTTACATTAAAGTTACAATTTTACAAGGGTATCGTTGTAAACGAGTACAAATTATTATTAAGTAGTCGCATTTGAACATTTTTTTCGCACACAGTAGTTGTTTACATTTATTTCAAAGTATAACTACTAACAAATGTACATTTTATAGTTTGAATTATCGCAAACAATTATTAGTCAAAGGCGTTATTAGTGATGGCGATTATCGTTGGTGCATTTTTCTGAATACAGGCATATTAGTTAGTTTGTCCAAGGCAAGCAGGATTGGTAGTAGGCGTGCGCGCGATGACAACGAGTGTCTTTGTAGGATGATTAGTGATTCCTTGTTACATCTAGCAGAACAACAAAATCACTAGTCTTCCATACAACGACACTCAGGCTTTTTTCTGGTTTTGGTTACTGTCTCCCTCCTCTTGTACTCTTTTTTTCTCTTCGCTCAAAGCATTTTTATGTAGGCAGTTAGTTTCGGTTTCAGTAAAATGTTAGTACATGTATATGAATTTGATGAATGATGAAATTCAAAGATTTTTTCTTATTTGCATAAGTAATTTTTAGTACTTAGTTACATTATTTCTTTGACTTTCATTTGATATATTTCAGTTAGTATTACTTACAATATTTATGATATACATGATATAATGCTATGAATACATATGCAATTTGAAGCGGATAGTGTTAATATACACAATTCATTATTTAATTTTATAATCTTAGTATCTATCTCATATAAAAATTTTTAATTCATGCAAGGATGCAACGATTGTTCAAGTTTCAAAACTAGCAATATCTGCTATCCTAAATTTGACGTCAATTTTAGGAAATTATTAATCCTGCTGTGCAAAAATTAGATAGAAAAGCGATATATATTATGAATTTATGTGATAAAGTTATTGCGCAGCAAGATTAATCTATTAATGAAAAACAATATCTCATAGTCGACATCAGTACACTTAAATTTAAAAAGAAAATAATATTATTCTTCATTGTACTAAATTATTAAAAAATGAGATACATAGAAATGATAATTTTATCTGATATTTCTACAAACCATGTAAAGAATACATTTAAGATTGTAAGTCCCTAAAACGACCTCTTACATGAAGAAAAACGCAGTTTCTCTATGACCCACATTACAAAGAATGTCTAGAAATAGTCCTCTCTTTTCAAAGAATAATAATAGTAACAATAACGATGTCACAAGAGAAAAGAAATATATGAATAAAAAAGGCAAAGCATCACTGATGCGATAATTTTGCTCGCATTTACCTTTGTTGTAAAAGAAACTGAGCCATCAGTATCTGATTCTGCATGCCGGTGATGGTGATGATGCGATCGTTGCTACCCGGCAATGGCAGATCTATAGTTATACCCGCGCCACTGTCAGCTCTGATTTTCCGGATACGCGCGCCTCCTTTGCCAATTATAGCTCCAGCGAGCTAAACAAAAGAAAAAGAAAGAAACCGTCAGATTTTGTGCTGTACTTAATCCTTTGAATTTAAAAAAAAAATCATTCTCCCGAAAAATACTCACGTCTTTTGGAATAGTGACTTGGGTGCTCGTTATGTTTCCGCCAGCGCCACCCTGATTGCCTCCATTGTTGCCACCGCCCATGGGTGGGTTACCCATAGCTGGGTTTCCGCCGCCACCTCCAAGGCCATTCGCTGGATTCCCGGCACCCTGCATGTTACCGCCACCTCCCCATCCATTGCCTGCAAGTCGACCAGATACGAACGATTAGCATTAGCGTCGTTTGTACGCTTTCCAAACGACCTCGAAGGAAAGTATCGTGCGTGCTCGAGGGGATAAAAGGGCGAAGCGACTGACCGTTGTAGTTTCCACCACCGCCATTGCCGCCGCCTCCGCCGACGCCGACACCACCGCCACCGCCGCCGCCGCCGGCGAAGGGTGGACCGCCGCGGTTGCCGTTGAAGCCGCCGCCGCCGCCGCCTCCCATGCCGCTTCCTCCGCGGTCTCCACCGAAGTTGCCGCCACCGGGTCCGCCTGGGCCGCCGCGCATGTTACCGCCGCCGAAGCCGCGGTCCGGCCCGCCGGCCATGCCGCCGCCGCGGCCACCACCGCCGCCTCCGCGTCCGCCACCACCCATTGGACCGCCTGGTGGGAAGCCGCCCCGGTTCATGTCTGGTCCTGAAATTTTGAGAATACATCGTCTTACATTTGCTGTTCGATCTTTTCGCTTAATTACGAGGCAAATACAACGCGTTTGAAGGAAAACAGCAAAATAAAAAATATTGGCAGATTTTTATAAAAAATGTTTTTTTGCTTTTGCGGATTAAATAGACAAGTACCGCCTCCGCGATTATCGCGTCCGCGCTGCATACCCCCGGAGTTTCCGCCACGGCCGCCGCCGAATCCGCCTCCTCCGGGCTTGCCACCACCTCCGCCGGCCGGCTGGCCGTTCTCGCCGTAACCGCCGTACTCCTCGGCGTAGAATTCATCGCAGTTCCTTGGATCGTAAGGATTGTTCACTCCCTTTAGCGGTGACTGAAAATTATACAAAAAAATATTTTAGTAAATGAAAACTATACCACCCAGTGGTCGATCAAATGATAATAATATCAATTCGATGATAAGGAATAAATTTGATATGAATAATATTTTAGGTTTTATATTGTTTAAAACTTTTTGATTTTATGAAAATAGTTTAAATTCTATTTATCAAAATAAAAAACACGTACGAAAGTAATTTTTTTTTAATTTTAATGTAGCCGACGGTCACATTTGTTGTTTACAAAGGCTTATCTATTGAATATATGAGCCGAACAATTGATAACGCGATTCTTTATGAATAATTTTTTTTTTTTTTAATTAAAATACTACTAACAATATCTACATATTGTTGCCGACAATTTAAATGACAGAAAAATACTCACGCTCTTGATGGTGGTGACGAGCTCACGGATACACTCCAACACCGTCTCGGACTTGCCGCAGACGCTAATGAGACGATCCGTGCTGTGTGGACAGCAGTTAGAGTAGATCTTGATCCTCGCCCCTGTTTTCTGTAACACGAGAAATGCATGCTCGATTAGTTTAAATTTTAAGACATTAAATATCGGTTAAATAATAAGTGGCATAATAGCTAAATGAGTTTTAAAAAGCTGAGGGACTTCGATTATAACGGAGATCTTTCTAATATTCCATCGGATTCACGACTAACTGAAGTTCGAAGCTATTGCGGAATTAGCCTGTCGCGAAAAGCAATTTAATTGGGACGGCGACACACGGAAATCGCGTCGTTTAACAGAACGGCCTTAAACTTTCCGCGCCGCTGCACTACGTTCGATGAATTTCCTGCTCTCGCGATAAACGCCAATATTCTCCCCTTTTTAGTTTTTTTATTAAAACGACAGAAAGTTAACCATCACATACAAACGCTATTTTATTGAAATATTTGTAGCTACTATTTGTACTATTAACGAGAAATACAAAAAAAATGCGATGAGCTTGACAATTCCAATCGAATTACGTAAATAAAATGAAATTCGACTAGCCGCGAGTAGCGTCGCTCGAATTTCCGAAGAAACGAAAAAAAAAGCATTCTGTGCAAATGAACCTTGCGCAGCTCTATGAATTTTCATGAAAGGCCTACGGGGCTTCGACGATTTTTTTAGCTCGATTCCAGCTCATTCCGCTGTCGGAGCTTCGTGCACGCACTCCTCGGTCGATCCTCCGCAGGACCCAAAAGCACGTAAGTCAAAGTCGCACGCCTTCGTAGCTGTAAGATCCATCGCGCTGAAATTCGACGCGAGCGAGGCTAATTTCGCCCCGAGGCACGGGTAAACAGAGCGATATTATTGTTGTCGCGGCGATCCTCGTCTCCCGGCGCGGTTCGCGCGCTCTTAGAAAGCCATCTAAGTGCTCCATTCGCGAGACGAGGAAATTTAAACTTTCACCGAAGTTTAAAATCAGCCGCTTTCCACGAGAGCAGTTTGATCCGAGTATCCGCCGGGTGCTCCCCGGCGCACTCGAGTCTCCCCCTCGGCTCTTTCGGCGCAGTCGAACGAAGTGCGCGTGTTTTCCTTCGAGTTCCATTAGAACCCGCTGGTTATTGTCTAGCGCGGAGTGACTTTGTGCTTTTTTTTCCGACTACTTTACATTACCCGCAATTCTCGCGGCTCGTTTGAAAAAATTATTTTCGACAACGAGCCAAAGGTGAGACGCGACGTTTCCGCGTGCGTTCGAAAATGAAGAGGCGAAATTTTAGCGAATCACGCGATCTCTTTTTTCTTTGACGCAGAGAACACGATGTCGACGAAATACTCGGCGGAGGAAGTGGCGAAGCACTGCGAGCCCGATGACCTGTGGATCGCCTTGCACGGGAAAGTGTACAACGTGACGAAATTTTTGACCGAGCACCCCGGCGGCGAGGAGGTACTGATCGCCCTGGCCGGCCAGGACGCCACAAAGTGCTTCGACGAAATCGGACACTCCGAGGTAATTGCGTTCACCGCTCAATTTCTCGCCATAATCCATTCACATTTTGCCTTATTTAAATTATTTTTTTTTTATTTTGATTTAATTAAATTTTAAATTAAAATTAATCATTTAAATGCTCGCGCAGGAAGCGGTTCAACTCAAGGACACGTACGTGATCGGCGAGCTGGTGGGTACTTTACCGTCGGTAGACCCACCGGCCGTGAAAAAGGGAGACCAAGCATCAGGCGCCGGCGGAACGGCGCCGAAGGAGATCGACGACGACTGGACCTACGAGGAGCCGAAAAAAGAGACCTCGCCGTACGTGCCCGTCTTCATCGCACTAGCTGTGCTAGTCTACGCCGTTCTGTTTTACTATATGTTCTACTGACCCTCGACGGTAATCGAAAAATTCGAGAACCCTACGTAATATCTACCTCGTTTTTGTATTTTTCTATACGTTCGCTTACGTAAGAGACTATCTTATGACTTCTGTTACGGATTTTTTGTTTACTACTGCATACACTACAGTAATTAATAAACAACGCAGTTAAATTTCACATTTACATTTTATCGTCGTCTTCATTCTTTAATTTGTCTCCAACGGGCATTATTGCCTAATGATTTTTAAAGGAATGTGTAGAAAAAACTAATGTTTTTCTTTTTCTCCGAGCCCACGTTATTTTATGTTTATTAATGCTGTAAGTTACAAAAAGAGAAAAAAGAAATTAATCGCGTCGATTTAAAAAGCTGCGTTCAATTTGTTCATTTGATAACGGGCACCGAAAGTTCAAAAATAGACGTATTCAATCCAAGCGAGCCTCGGCCTAACGTCTCTCTCAAGCGCTTGGAGGAAGACCTCGAGTGAAGAGAGGCGCAATCGCGAAGCGCCATCGCGTCATCGTGACTCGACGAGTTGGAAGAGCACCGATGTCGTCGACTCGCCGATTCGACATACACGTAGTCACCGCATTTATGAGCCGCGCTTTCAGCGCGCGTCTTTTTGTTATTACAAAATTTTACCGAAGTGAACATGATTTTTATGAAAAAAACCTTCGCAACGTTTAATATGTTAATGTAAAAAAATGAATGAAAACGATTCAAAGATAATTGCGTTTTAAAAATATTGGTGCGATAAGATGATAGTTTCTTTAGCAATTGGTGTGCTCGTTGACTTTGTCAATTTTAAATTAAAAATGGAAATAAATGTAAGAATCGTTGAAGATTTTATGAGAATGTAAATTGTAAACGTAAATACTTTTGTATGAAAAGTAAAAGATCACCGTGAAAATCTCAGATTACTTAGATAACAACTGTGTTTGCCACGGAAAATTGTCGAATCACGATAGAAGTAGCTGTGTCTTGATTACTCGATCGAACTATAACTGACTCACACGCGTTTACGCTTTTTCATCCTACGTAGCGACTTTTTTAATCTCTTATTTAATAAAGTCGAAAAGAAAAACAATCATCCACTAAGCATTATTAGAAAAACCACAATCAAGACCTGCGTCCTATAAGCTCGTCCACGTCTATACATCGACGGTTTTACGTAACGATTACATAAACGCCGCGTTAAGGAGGAAAACAACGAACGGTAAAAGGTCCGTGAAAAAATGGCCAGGGCGAAGATGAAATTCAGCGGCGGAGCCGGCGCCGCTCCAGATCGAGATTATCAGCGTCGACAACGGCGGAGTGCGTAGCCGCGCCGAGGCGACACATCCGCGGGTACAAAGGCGGAAAGAGTGGGGAGGGACGACCGAGGCGAGGTTTGAGCAGTCAGCAACGCGAGAACCAAGGTAGTACTGGATCTGCTCGCCAGTGAGCGCAGAGACCCGAGGCACTGCGTCCTCCACTCCGTCGTTTTTCTAATTGTTGTGGTGCTTTCCTTCGCTATCGGCAGTTTGTTTACAGCCGCGGACTAGTTTCTAAATTGCGACAGGTAAGTTTTGCAGCCGCTGAATTGAATTAAACGAAGCTGAATAAAAAAACGGGCGCGGTGGATTTACGTCGTTCCCTCGAGTGGAATTTTATGTTCACGGGTCTAGTCCGTAATTGTTGTTACTAGTAGCCTAATTAGTCAATACGTCGTAAATCGCCTGAATAATGAGGCAGTAGTGCGAGACGTAGAAGAGAGACATGTTACGTTAAATTCATCGTCTGATGTTGATAAATTGATCAACACTAGACTGGTAGGTCGTAAGAGTGCTAGAACGTTCGGATAGCCTTGAGGAGTCGATCGCAGTAGCATCACCAGCAATGTAGATAATTTGTTAAAGGAAAAACAAAATAGCCTAAAACGAAATTTCTCGCCGTATTTTACGAGTAATTTTACGGCAAGTTTGTAAAGTATCAGCCTTATTTCATTAGCTTGCATTTTTTTATTTTAGCTTGGAATTCTAGCTTATTATAGAAATCATGCATTATAATGATGGATGATGACAGACGTAAATGCGCCAAAGGAAAGGTTTCAATAGCCAGACGGAAAACACGGATTCTCGCTAAAATTTCAAATTAACCGTTCGCAAACTCGTTTCTCTGCTGAATTTCCTTATCACTAATCAATAAACTAGTCAATATCGCTCATCAATAAATTGCGCAATACACCAGACCTTCCGCACGAGTTCCAGCAAACACATCGAGCCGATAACTGCTCCGAAAATAATCTACTTATCACCGCTCTCAAAGTGCAGCTCGTTACACTTCAATCTTATCATCTACTGTTTCCCCACAAAACTTGCACGCGCATTAGTAGGCAATTTAACGACAAGAGTCTATTCTTTTTCAGGCGAGATAATCCCGCGAAGATGAGCGACAAGAAGGTGTACACGTTCGAGGAGGTGAAGAAGGCGAACGTGGGCGAGCGCACGGTGATAGTCGTGAACGACAAGGTGTACGACTTGACGGACTTCCTGAACGAGCACCCGGGCGGCGAGGAGATCCTGCTGGACCACGGCGGCAAGGACGCCACCGAGGACTTCAACGACGTCGGCCACTCGTCCGACGCGATCGAGCTGATGGCCAAGTTCCACGTGGGCGACATCGCCGAGGCCGAGAGGCGGAACCTGCCCCAGAAGGACGGCTGGCGGGCCGGCTACAACAGCAACAAGCCCGAGCAGGACAAGTACGTCAGCGGGCCCGGCACCCCCTTCGCCCTGTTCGCCGGCGCCGTCGTGCTGGCCGTGGTCGCCGTACTGTACTTTGCTTTTTAGAGCGACCGCGGCGCCGAGGGGAAATTTTCTTGGGAAATTTGTGACTACAAGCTCGTCGTAATGATCGCGGGAGAGAACAATGTCGTGGGAATTGTTTTTGTCGATGGCTCTGTAATTTGTAAAGGAAGCACTTCGTAATTTTTATAGAGCTTTTCCTGCAAAAATTGCGAAGCTTTTTGTATAAAATTTTTTACTGTCGATGACTGCAACTCTTACCGTGAGCTTTGTCATATATTTGCAAGAAATTTTTCGCGACCTATGTGATGATTCTCTGTATTGCGTTTTATGCCTGTTGAGGACAGTGTAACCTCGAAATTTGTTTACTATCTTGCGGGATTGAGATCGGCTTATTCTTTGAAAGTTTTTGATGATTTCTTTTCTTTGTTTCTGTAAGACACTCGCCCGTTTTGTAATGTGCTATGGCATGACCGTGTATATAGTGTTTGCAGCACAGAACTTTTAATTATTGTCTTGTTTTTTTATTGTTAGAAAATATAAAGTGTAATTATAAGATACAAGGAGGTGGATGCAATAATTAACATTCTTTATAAACCGTATTTTGGATGTATATTATTCAGTGATAACAAAAATACACGTTAAGCAAGTTTTATATAACGATAAAAAAATCATTCCAACCTATTTAAATAAAGCGTAAATTGTGAATTTCCTTGAACTTTTATTTTGCAACCTCGCGGCGAGTCAATGTACGCTCAAAAAATGCGTAACAAGGTAAACAGGCCATTTTGCATTGCGCTCGAGAATTTTTACATTAAGATAGCGTACTTCTTTTTTTATTTTTTCTTTATGCAAATTGAATGAACGAAACCGTAAAATTAAAAAAAAAGGTCCATTTCAACAACAGCGGCGAGGCATTAGAGCTTATACGCATCAGTCCAACTGGAGCGTAAGAGTTTAATGAGTGACAAACCCATATGGATAGGAGCGCGAAAAAGAAGGAAGCCAAAAAAAAAGGAAAAAAAAATGCAAAGTACATTGACGTTAAATCGTTTCTCTTGTGAGCCGTGCTCATTCCAGTCTCGAGTGCGCGGTTAAAAAAAAGGATAATTCTCTCGCGCTTCGTTTTCATTTTTAACAAGCGCACGGGCTTTGCAGAGGGATGCGATGTCTCATTCATTGAATGTTAGCTTTGTTGTAAATCTCGGAGAAGCTTGTTGTGTTTACAAGGACCTTAATGAGATGCAAATTGAAGGTACTGCAGTTAGATTGACATTAATCGATTTAATTTTTGCTTTATGCTTCTTTACGTAAAGAAATTTCAAAATAATATCTCAGTTATGCAGGGAAGAAAATCAATTAATTAAATGTGTTAATTATTGGTGTAATAAGTCTAATAGGAGGAACATCGTATTTTCAGATCGTTACATTTAAATTAACTTTGGAACAAGTGAAGTTTTCATTAGATAATATCGCATATTCATTCAATATTTAAACTGTTTCATGTACGTGTGCGAAAATACAGTGTTCCAAATTCATGAATAAACAAAAGCTCCTAAAGTAGGAGTTTGCTTTAAAACTCAGAAATCCTGTAACCTCGAAAAGATTTATTTAAATTCATGACCCACAAGTAGATCCTTTACTTTAATACAAAAAAAAATAAAGCTTTACTGTTATCCGTCTAACTACTCTGAAATACGTAAGGCACACACGTGGGTACTTAAGGCCTTACTCAAATAAAATTAAATTCAAGATCCGTACGAGGCTGAGGCAGCATCGACAACAGCTTGTCAAATTGGAGGTTGCGCGCGTTGGGGCCGGAGCGGAAATACGTCGGGGAAACAGATGGCACAGGAAGGATATGCGGTCTCCCGCAGCCACGTGTGTGTCGCGAGTGCTCAAAGACGGAGCGGAAGTCGCCGAACCGTTAATTACGTAAAAAAAAATAAATAAGAGAGAAACGAGAGGCAGCCGCTGTCGCTTTTCCCGCGTGGGAACTGCAGGGGCTGTGAAAAGCTTTAAGGCCGGGCTAATGGTAAAATCGATACGTCATTATATCCGATGACGATTCAAGGAAATTTTCGACGAACGTGGCCGCCTTTTTTTACGAGGGTACGCTCGCTACCGGGCGACATTAGGAAATCTAGTTTAGCGGGTAGCACTGTGGACTTTTAACCTAATTGCTTGCTTTTTCTTTCTCGGACAGTGCATGTTTAGCGGAAATTTTGAGTTCTGTATTTTTTTTAATGATTAATGATAAGTGGAGTCAAACACAAAAAGCTTATCGGTAAATGGAAGATTATCTAAATAGATATTTTTTTTAAATTCAAATGCGAACAATACGACTGATTTTAAGAGATTTATAAGATTGCAATCATAAAAAACATTTTTTGAGTTCGAAAATTATTAAAATTATTCCAGTTAAAAATTAAAATTCCAATTTATTATTTATGCGAGAGAAGAGAAGCTTTCGGAGACACCTCGAAGAAAAACTTGCGAGACTGAAGGAACTTCAAGTAAGCGTGACAGATTTCTCGCAGGAAATTTAAAGAAATCCGAAAATTTCAGCTCGCGAGCTAGAGCAAACTTTTAAAAGCGGCCCCACTTCTCACGGACTGCATTTAAAGGGTGCGAACTACCTGGACTTGAGGAGGATGTCGAGTCTCGGCTTCACGGTTAAAAGAAAAGGTGCTTAAACTTTTGCGAGGCAGCGCGTTAGAAAGAGGTACATTTTTTATCCGTTCTAGAAACACGGCTTCATTTCCTTATTCAAATATCTTTCCTACACTTTAATCACAGTTACGCTGCAGTCTATTAAGAACAATCAGCTGTCGCACTTTGCCAATTAATTAAGACAATCCATGAGCGTTAAAATAAAAAAAAATTCATGTATATATCAATTAAAATTTACATAGCTTCATTTTCTCAATTAAGTTTCCTTCACTGTAATCGCAGGTACCCTTTATTTTACTAATAGCAATAAAAAATCACTTTTTACGAATGAATTGTAAGTTTCAAAATTGCATTAAAAAAAAAGAAAATTTCTGGATCGCTTAAAATTTTGTTGTACCAGTAACAGATAAAATCTAAAAATCAATCGCAGCTTAATGAAGACTACCGGTCGTAGCAACGCGAACAAAAAAACAAAAAAGTCGAACTCACCGAGAGGACCAAGGGCGCCGTTCGCTGCGGGAGCGCGAGCCCATTTTCGTCACCGTAGGAAGTTCGGAGAATTCGAGAGGGAAGTCAAAGGAGAGCTGCAACCACTTCGAGTGACTGCCCCGACACAACTGAGCCCCAGCGGGCCGTGCAGGGCCTCCCTATTTCCCCCCGGGTCCTGTTCCCTCCCCGGTGGTGGGGGCAGGGGAGAAGTGGGGTTGTCGGACGGCTCGATACTTTGCAACGCGCGTTGCACGAAGGACGACTGAGAATTTTCGTCGGAGGGGGGAGGGAAAGAGGGGGTCTTTCCATTATTTGTCGAACCGCGTAAATAGTGGAGCGCAAAAAGGAAATTTTCAACAATTCGAAAAAACCGCCGTTGATTACAGACCTCGCGAGCGGGGGTGTGTAATTCGCGTGCATTAAAAATGGATAAGACGAACGGAAAGTCGAACAGCTGCGAGAATCGCGTGCGTTTTTCCGTTTTTAGCGCTAGGCGTACGCAAGTTGAATTTTGCGAGCGAACTCGAGGTCGGAGTATAGGCGCGGGGCAAGCCTCGAAACGCGTATAAAGGGACACGAGGTCTTGGGCTCGACGGCGCGAGAAAAACGCGCGGGAATCCCAGGTGGTTGCGAAGCGGACGAAGCGGATGCTCGCGGCTGGCGTTTGGCGCGCAGCTCGTGAGAGCCACGAGTCTTGCCACTCTCGCCCTTTTAGTCCGCGCGCGTCCCATTGATTCTCCCCCCTCGGAGCTGTCCTCCTTTTTATTTTTCTCTTTTTTTTTCGGAGGAAATAATGGAATGCAACGAGAATGAGCTTAAGCCAGCGGCTGCCGCTTTAAATTCCGGGAAATCCGGCGTTTAAAGGCAGCGTAGCGGATTTTTTTCTCCTCTTTTCGCGCGAGCCGCGCGATATTCTCACCGTTCGATTCCGTGCCGTTTTTCGGCAGGGAATTATTTAACGGGACCTGGAAATTTAGTTGAAATCTAAAAAGAAGGCTGGATTCGCGGGATTAGGCGATCGAAATGTACGAGGATCGAGTGGATAAATTTGATAAAAAAAAAAAAAATAATTTGCGAGGAAATCTAAGCTAAAAGCGTCGCAGTGACAAATGAGACGCCGAAAAACGAGCGATTTCGGAAAATCGGTCGACCTCAAATTTCGTTTCGTATTCCCCCAAACAGAAGATTTTTCCCGCGCGTTCGTAACAGCCGTTCAGGGCTCGGAGGACGCACGTCTGGAGACCGAGACAAAACCAGCGGGAGAGAGAGATAGGAAAGAAAGAGATGCTAGATCATTTAAGACGCAGCAGCCGGAGAATGTAGAGGCTGTACTCAATGTCCAAGGATTTTATTAGCGTCCAGCTGAAGCTATCACATATTTAACATTTTTTTTTAAGGTTACTGTTTTAAATTAAATGTTCTAGAATTAAATATTTTCATTTGTCTGTAAACATTTTTATAAATTATCTGACTATTGCTTGAATAATATTTTTTATATTCTCTTTTTTGGAAAAATTAAAAATTAAAAGATTCCTGACAAATACAAAAATGAAACAATAATAATATTTTTCAACTTTAGTGTACAAAGAACAATCAATTGAGTCATAAACTTGATTACGCAATGTCTAATAATAAAATACAAATGAGGAAAAAATGAATTGCAAACAAATGCAATTACTCAAATATATACGGATATATATATGCGGTCAAACTCCATGCTTAGGATGTTAACATCAAGTAAATTAAAATTAACTTAAGAATTGTATAATCAAAATAAATTTTCCAAACTTATAGCAATAAAAAATACAAATTATTTATCGGTGTGGTTGAATTTAAAATGTATAATTGCAATAAAAATCGAGTATTAAATACGCAATCGAAATAAAGACTTTTTAATTCAGCGCAATAAAATAATCGGTGATATACAAAAAGAAAAAACGACCACAAAGCATTTCGTCAATATCGCATCGCGATCAAGCGCCCTATTAAAAAAATAACGCAACAAAAGAAGCAATAACGAAAATAATACAGTGGAGAATTCATTCGAAAAGACGACTTCCTTCTCGAGGCTGCAGAGACGCAGCCTCAAGGACCCGAGAGCTCAGGTACACGCACACGGTGCGGCGAGCGTGTGCGCAAGCGCACACCTGGCGCGGCAGCTGCTCTCTCGGCTCTCTCGGCTCCTCCTCGTCCGTTATACCCGGCGAGCGAGCACCTGTTTTTGGCTCCTCGTCCCGCGCGCGCCGCGCGCACCTATATGTGTGCACACGCCGGGCGACGCGAGTCCCGCCGCCAACTAAGCGCACATGTCATAAAGCCGCCTCCTCGGCGGCCGCGAAAAAAATAATAATAACGATATCTAGCCAATTCCGCGCGCGCGTGCATGCAATGCGACCGGGGGTCCCCCTTCTTTTTTTTTTTACCTCGGCGACCGAAGGTGTTATTACACTTTCACCTCGAGCGTGACCACGCGGCGACCCTTATGCGCGATTGCGCGCGCCAGCGGGGGACGCGACGCCGCTGGCCCAAGACGCGCCTTCCCTCTTTCCTTTCTCTCGGGAGGATCAGCTGTTGCGCGACCTTACGGGGGTTGGGCCGGGAATTTTTATTTTCCTCTGGTCTCGGGGCCGAAGGGATGCTGCCGCAGCTCGCTCGCTTTTGTACCGCGGGGAAAAACAGCCGGTTCCGGGAAAAATTTTTCATCGGGAACTGTATGGTTAATTAGTGCCGCCGGTAATATCGACGCGAGATACCCGAAGATAGGAGACGGGGGCCCCGAGGGGCACGCGGAGTGCGTACTTGCGGCGGAGAGCTCCCCCTCGGACGCCGGCCAGTCGGTCGAATAATAACCCGGCGCGTCGCGTGCGCGCAATTATCCGGCTCACTTTCGTGGAATTAATTTTCGCGCGCGTGTCTTTCGGACGCGTAAAAAAAAAGGGACAAGACGCGGAAGGAGACGGGCAGCAACTCCGCGTCCTTTAGGGACAGCAGTAACGCAATCTTATCGCGCTTTTATCACTTCCTCTGAGCGCTGTGCTCCATTTATGCTTTGCACTTTGAAAATGCGCAATTTTTCTGTGAGATACATATTTTGCGAAACCTCTTTATGTATTCGACGAAAGTTTTCGTTACACGGAAAAAAGCGTTACATTAAAAATTGCTATAGGTTTTGTTAACGTGAGGGCAAAGTCGAAAATTCAGAAAAATTAGTATAGTGATTAGAAAATTTAAAAATATTTATATATTAAAATTCATTTAGTAAAACTAAAGTTTAAACTTTTAAACTTTACCACATTTATGTGTAAAGTAAAATTTGCTAGACATTATACTATTTTCTTTTATTTTTCAATCTTATCCTTGCTTTAGTAAAAATAACAAAAAGTAATTTTTAATTTAACATTTTTTCTCGTGTACTCTCATGATTTACGAATTAATAGTAAAAATTTACGCTTTATTCAATGAGTCCAGTCTGTAATTGCGGGTTAGATTAGTTTGTACGTTAAAGAAGAAAGAGGAAATGTTTGAAAGCAAAGGTTTGACGCGTAAATATTGATGACGTGAAATTGATTACTATTCGATCAAAAAAGAAATAAAAAAAATTTGCGTTCAATATTGGAGTAACCGAGGTAAATGGAGTGAATTTTCATGAGGACGGAAGAACAAGAAAGGCAGCCAGCGGCGATTTTCCCGGAGGGCTATCGCTAAATGGATTTTACGGCTGATCGACGCTTTGACTTGCTTCGCCCGGCGTCGTTAGGTACCCCTGCAGGCCTTCCCTGCCACGCATTTACCGACCGAGTGCTCAGCTAATTTTATTTATGAATTTTTCAGAGCATCACTTTCATTAGAAAAATTTTACGTCCTCTCCCGTCGCAGTAAAGTTAATTTATCGTTCTATTTTCTCATCGGTTTAATCGCCTCTCCTGGAAAATTGTGCATCAAAAGAAGAGCAGAACACCGGCAGAAGTTCATTTTTCTCGCGGTGAAAAGTTTACGATCAAAGTGTGCGTGGATGCCTTTTTTTGTACATTACTCTCGATAAAAGTAAACAGTTTTGTTTTTTCTCTCCGCCGATGGATGAACAAGAAAGTAGAAAAGTTTTGGTCTTGTTGCGCAGGGTTCCAGATTTACGGGGGTTTCCAAGTTTTTCTCGCACTGAGCAATATAACAGAAAGTAGTAAGAGCCAGCACAAAGGAAGAATTTACTTCTAACTCGAGCGCGAATGTCGTAAAGATTCGGTTGCCCGATTGCCGGAAGAGATTTGCGGAAATCTGCTTTACCGACGACTACTCCGACGCTTGAGCGTACATACAAGCCAATAATTTTTTTTAAAAGCTAATTAATTTATAATAACCACCTCGGTGGATAAGAATATTCTATTATAGTAAACTCGTCAAAATAATCATGAATTTTTGGAATACACCAGGAAAAATTAAATAAATAATTAACGCTCCGCGAAAGCTTCGTTCTTCAGTAATAATCGTTTTAGTACTAAAAAGTAAACGCAATAATTTGTGCTATTAACTATTTTATCGTTTCTTTTTTTAAATTACAACTACGTTTCACGGGAAGGATTATTTTCTTAACTATCGCATGACAATGAAAAAAAATTCTTACCTCTCGCATCTCCTTGATTTTCAGACCTCCCTTGCCGATGACGCATCCTGCTTGACTCTGATGCACGAGCATGCGTAAGTCAATTTCGCCTTCATTCCCATTGTTCAATCCATTCTGCGAAGAAATTGAAAATGTTAGTTCTGTGGATAAAATTTGTAATCTATTTTACGGTATAATTTTTATATTCTTTTTAAAGTAATCTTGCGTGGTTAACTTTGAATGCACACGTGGGAGGCAACCGCAAGAAAATTAGTTTTGTAACATCAATAACCTTGTAAGTGAAGCATGAAAGGATCTTTTAATAAAGTTCTTGCGTGCTTAACAAGATTTTGGTAAATTTACAAAATTATTAAATGCATTAAGTTAGTACATTTTTTAAATAAAAAAAAGTAATAATAAAAGGTTATTTTACCTCTTCCAATTTAGGTACCATATCACCCAGGACTGTCAGAATAGTGTCCATATCGGAGCTGATGGTCAGGATCCTAAAATCAAAAAAATCTGGCGAGTTACACAAGTTCTTGTAAGCAATCGCGTTCGGGCAGGGGCAAATTTTGGATAAAACATCGCCAAAGCGCGAAAAACATTAAAAAAATTCAGGACGTTTTGGGAATTACTACTTTTCTTTTTTATAAGGAAATTACTATTAACCGATCAAAAACAAACTGCTTACCGCGCGATTTTTTATTCGGTGTACCGTAAAAACTATAAATAAAAGTATTTAATCGTACAAAAAGTCGGTAAACAAACTGTATCATCAAAAGGACTTAGGCGTTTTGTAGGTTCAAGTTTCAGTTTAATTAACTGTTTACTTGTAGGAAATAAAATTTTGATTTGATCGTATTTGCAAAATGTTAAAGTGCTTTTATCAGGAGAGTCATCTTAATATCTTAAAGGGGAATTTACTACCTCTTGTTACAGGGTTTATTTAATATTTCGATGCCGTAGCCATGGGGGTTCTGAAAAAATTCTTCAGATATCATAATACTTTTTTATTTAAAATTACATTTATTAGTCAAAATTAAATGACCATCTAAAAAATTATTTAAATATTAATTTCAAAAAAATATTCACTACTACCTTTAATTTTGACAGTTTTATGCAACATGTCTGTAGTAGACAAGATAAATGAAATATCGTTGTCTTATAATATATTATTTGTACAGCAATCAAACCCTTTTTATAATGCGAATAATCAGAAATACAAATAATAAACGTCGAATCTTGATGTCGTTTAATTGGCCTCCCTGAATTTTCAGTAGCTCAAAGCTATCCATTCATTTCATTGTTAAACAGATTAGTTACCACACCCTCGAATTGCACATAAACAAGCAGCAGCCACCTGCACATTATGCTGGCATACTTCATACAGGGATTTTAATTCTACGCTCATTTATAGAGATTAGAGACCTTGTCATTAAAAAACAGCGAATAGGTTAGTATCTCTCGTATCATTCACTTTCCTGCTCAACAAAAGTAACGTAAATAAAAGAAAATGAAAAGTTCCGTTTTTTCGTACGAGAAAAGAAGATTTTTTCGCTACATACAAAAATACAGGTTTGAAAATTATAATTAAGAAAAAAATCTCCTGAAAGAATTGTTTCGAAGATAGAAAACTGTTCACCTTGAAAAAAGTCACTTACACAGCCTACATATAAAAAAAGCCCGACTATGCAAACAAGCACATCAGAATCAATCCCCAGCAGAATCGAAGAGTCATCGTTCGACAAACCCATAGATACGATCGAAGATTACTTATTGTATATGAACGAATTAAAAAGATGATTTGTATGGTTGACCTTGACTGGACCTTGGGTCAGTTTTGAGAACTTATTGGTGGCGCATAATTAGTGAGGGTATATACAATGCAGCAAGACATAGGACATCTGCAATGAAAAATGACGATAAGCGCCAGCAGAAGGGCAGTTCCGAAAATTTATTTGAAACTCTTCGAAAGATGAGAAATTGGTGTGCAAAGCTTTGCTTATTTTGGAGACATTTTGGAGATACTCTCTAATATTTATTGGAAGCCATCGATAGATTATACATATTGTAAATCGAGTTCAAGCTCTGATTTTGAATTTATTCTGGGTCACACTTTGCCTAAGAGGAGGTACAAAGGTGGCATTTGCTCCTTAGAACACTGTAACTATGAAAAATGCCATGATATTCTTTTTTGGACAATTGTGGAAATCGATTTTCGATACAACACGAAGTATAAAGATAGAAAAGAAAATATGAGATATTTTCGAGAATAAGAACTCGGTTGAGAACTGAGATTTAAAAAAAACTCGAGAAATATTGCATAAGATGCGACGCTAAATTTCTTGGGTGGGTGACTGGGCCAAATAAATCGATATTATTGACAGTTAAAGATGGAAAAAGAAAAATATAAGAGAAGGAAAGAAAAACGTAATAGACATAAAAAAAATAAAATAAAAAGAAGTAGGAAATTCCCCTCCGATGGACGTAATACTACGAAATTGAATCAATTTTGAAAACCGACTAGGTACATAATCTTCCACCGGAAAAGAATTCAATCGCGAAGAGCAAAACATATAACAAATAAAAATTTAGAGACATTATACGAGTGCAATTACGGCGCCGTAACAGAATCGCAACTGACTTTTAAATAAAAAAAGTTTAAAAAAAATAGTACAAAGAAAAAAATAAATGAGAAAATAAAGTAAGAATGAAAGAGAGAGATATATAGAGATATAGAGAAGAGAAAAAGAGAGAATTAGAAACATTAAGTAGTGGTGTATTGGTATTACCGTTCGGGTCCGTAACAATCGGGTACAGTGATTGAGGCTTTGTACTGTTGGGTGTACGCAACACAGCGTGGCGGTACACAGTCGGTTGGTATTCATTTTTCATTGGCGTGGTTGCGATGGTTGCGATCGATCAGTTGGCGCACACACGCAGGTCGATTCGGTTCGGTGGTAGTTGTGGGCGGTCGTGTGCGGTCCAATATTCAGGTGTTCACATCCCCGTGTTCGCATTTTCGGCGCAGCGCATATACACGCGCACGCACGGAAGAAGAGGCGCGCCGAAGGTGTGTGGTGGTTGGTGGTAGTTCATGGTGGTCGAGAGTATTCATCCAGATCAGGTCGGGGCACACAACGACAAAGCCATGGTAGTTGGTGGTGGTGGTGGAGGGGGCAACCGGCACCGGGGTCGGGGCGGGGCCAGGGCACAAACCATCAACCAAGTTAGAACCACGTCAAAACCACGTCGTACGAGACGTTAACCTCGTTTACGTCGTTTTTTTATATATATGAAATTTTTGTTTTTAAACTAAGTAAAACCTGCTACGCGCTTGCTTGCGAGGTTCCCTAGGCGCAACGTCACTCTCCCCAAACATTTGCTCTTAACCTGTACTTCGAGATCATCGGCGGCCAGTCCTTTTCGACCATTACTTTCCTAGGAAATCACTTTTGAACGAGTGCGTCGTCACATTGCAAGGCCAATTATCTCTCGGAAAATAAATTCGTAAAGGACTGCCCTTCATCATTGAACGTAACCTCACATTAAAATTAATAAAGTAAAATAAGTAAACTAGTACTACTAATAAATAGTTCTATCTACTTATGCAAACTAAAGGGGAATCTCTTGTAGACATCGCTGCAAGAAATGATAAAAAATGCTACGTGAAAGGTAAACGTTAAACACGCTCAGATAGAAAAGGAAGCAAAGAAAATGTTGGCACACGGGGAATATCCGATTGACTAGCGTTACGCAGCATTTTTTGTAATTTCTCACTAATCCCCAGATATTGACAATATATAATATCCATAAAAGAAAAAAAGGTGAAAAAAGGAAGAGAAAAACATTTTGCCTTGAGGGGGGCGGGGCGGGTTGGGATAATACAAAGCACAAGCTTTTGCGTGCGAAAACTTTTTTTTTCTTTCCCCACCTTCCACAAATCCATCGCCCTTAGGACATTCTAACGTGGAGGAGGTAAATGGTGGCAAGTGGCTGTACACTTTTTTTCCCTTAACCCTCCCCACTTCTCACCCCTTTTCTCTATACGCTCGTATACCCGTAGAAGCAAGTGTGCACACGCAGTCAGCTTCTGTCGCGACGCGTACATACACAGAAATACACTTTGTCGGTGTACTCTAAATGTGTATTTATAAAAAAAAATATATATAGAGAGAGAGAAAGAAAGAAGTAAATTACGGCTGGGAGCACAATGTGAGTCAAGCGAGCATGCCACTTTCGATATTTGTGTTTTATCGTGTGTACGCGCGTGTTCGCGTGTGCGCTCGGTTATTTAGCCACTCGCTTATTTCGACGCACGCACAGGTATGGAATGTACGTGTATCGTTCAGACGTAAACGTAGGGCGTAATACAATTTTACACACAGCAACCTTTCGTACGGTTTACTTTTTTCCCTTTACTTCTGTTTTTTTTTTTGTTGCGTAACTGCTTTCCGCTTTTTAGAAATAGAGACATTAAGAGAGAAAAAAAAACGGGGGGGACTTTTAAGAGATTTGAGAAGCTGAAGATGCGGGGAAATTGCTGTCCGGTGGAGAAAGGAAGCAGCCGACCCACTGTTCTGCGTTAAATCATCAGTGGTGAGGGTTTTAATATAAAAAAAAGAAGCGAAAACGAGAGCGAAAGAAAGAGAGAAGGGAACAAGCGCAAGCTCGCGATTCGTTCTTGCCTCTACCTTTATTGCGAAATTTCATGCGATCTCTCAGCGAAAAACGCACACAATTGCGCAGTTTATTGTTACGAACGTTTAATGGCATGGGCGTTAAGGAAACACCTATACGACTGTTGCTTTACTTTCGAGCGACGACGTTAATAATTCGCAGAAAAAATATATATATATTTTTATTTTAAGACTGAAGAAAGAAACGTGAGAACAGAAAAATGGTCCGCGTAATTTAGCAGGTCGATCGAACGTGGCGCCAATCAAGCTGCATTAAGATTATTACGTTTTCCCCTTTAGTTTCCTTTGTCCGTGCGTCTCTCCTTCTCTCGCTTCCGCTTCCACGCTCTTTGGCGGCCGTCGGTCGCCTCGGCTCCTCGCTCATCGAGGAATTTCATTAGCACTCTTTTAACAAGTCGTTGAGGTAGGCGAGGATTTTAACGGATATCGGGTGAGAAAACAAGATACAGACACTGGGGCGGAGCGGGAAAACGCTCCGGCGTGAAAGGCGGGGTGAGAAAGTGAAATTCCTATTTCTCGTGCTTCTCTCGCGCTACTTTACTCAATTTTCCGATCGTTCGTATACCTTTTCTTTTTTTTTTAGGTCTATTTCGTTTACGATGGAGCGACTACACAGTGCAAGAAAAAAAAAAGAGAGTACGGATAGGTGGGTGCGCGAAAGCACGATGCTCTTACCTGACTGCGCAGCTTGGCGATGTTCTGGCCGCCTCTGCCGATTATCGAGCCGGCGACCTGAAACGAAAGTCCACTTGTCAGTTCGTCGGGATACAAACAGTCAAAAATTATGGAGCGATTTTTCTTCTTTTTTTATTACGCGGGGAGGAGTGGGAGTGGGTTTACGAGCAGCTGCCCCGGTGGAGAAACGAAAAAAGACTCGGTGGCATCCGCGCTATTTGTCAGCGAGCCTTTTTTCGCGGCGCGCGAATTTCTCCTGCGCGCCGCGTGCCTGACTATAGACGGAGCGCGCTGGACACTTGGCGAACGCGGACACGTTCGACGAACGAGCGCGCCGGCCATTTATGCCCCGCCAATTTATGACTGCGATGCATTTTTTGGAAATTTCACGATATTCCCGAGACTTTCTTTTCTTTTTGCCTTGACTTATGAAGTTAGGAGAAAGTTAGTACTGTCAATAAGCGATTCGTTAAAATTTGTACGGAAATTGTCGATAAACACGGAATGTCATGAGGATTTATGTAATGAATGGTTGAATTTCATCCAAGTGTAGCATAACAATCGTTTCTCAAGCGGTTTGCTTTACTTCATAAATTTTACTTTCTGACAATCGGATGTTTCCATTAACACCTTTTAATATTAAAAACGATTTTAACTAATTATATAAATTAAATTATTCGATAAACTCTAGAAATATTGTAATTAAGTTAAAGAATAATTAATAATTATTATGAAACACGTCTTAAGAAGAACTCATTAATTAATCATAAAAATCGATCTGGTCTAGCTAAAAAAATGTTCAATAATTGAGTAGAAATATCTTTCTTGCTTTCCTCAATATTAACGTGTATTCAAGTGTTGGCATCGAGTAGCATTTTAAATTTGAAGTTACTAGGGCGTCTACAATTTTGACAAATCATGCGACTGAATGATTAATGATGGAAAGGTATAATAAAGCTCGTTGCGTTACGCCTATTACACAAGATATACGTATATATAAATTCATCACTGGCTAGATTTTTACGTTGAGTGTATATTATTCTCCTCATCAGTTAAATTGATAATTGTGCATTTGTCAAGCGTTATTTGCCGAGTGATTAAAATTAAGAAACTAATGGTCAATAGTTTGATAATAACGACCTTTTAAATGCATTTCTTACGAAGTCGATTGTAATCTGGCTACTTTATTTGCAATTGTGACTGAATAGTGACTCATTCATCGCGTAATGGAAGAGTCAATACCTGCACGCGGTGTATCTTTATTGCGATTGCAAAAGAAAGTTTCTGCGAAAAATGTGTATCGCGCGGTAGAATTTAAATGACGCATTCGATTTTAATTAAAAGTGCATCAGTTCCATTGTTGACGCGCGCGAAAGTAAAGTTAGAAAAAGAACTGTTACGCGCAAGTTTCAGATTCGTATTTATAGAGCCAAGTTGGAAAAACAGGGACACGCGCTCGCTCTCGAGTGGGCAATGAAGTCCGCGCGCGTAGGCCTGCGCGCGCGCCGTTGCTAAACGCCTCCTTTGCGTATTGCAGATAAACACAATAAAGTAAAACAGGTTACGCCGTCCTGAATAATTTAATGAGCCGAGTCAATTTACATAACTACTTCTTAATAGGTCGCGAGATAATTGTTGCGTGGATTACCGAACTTCTGCATTGGCTCCGGCCAAGGACGCAGTGCATTACGCGTCTCTATAGGCGTGAACTTTTAAGTAGATCAAACTTTATTCGTTAGAGTACCGGCCGCAACCTCGTTCGAGGATTAAACTTAATTGAAAAAGGACGTAGCGACAGAAAAAAATATATCGACTCCCCGGGGCTCGCGGCTCTTTTCATCGTACCGGCAAATAAAAAAAAGAGATTCTAGAGCTTCCAGATCGGCCGTCGATTTGAGAAAGGTACGAGTGTGTGGACGCGACCACAATGACCGGAAGAAAGGTACTTGTTGGGTTCTTGCGGAAAAGAGCAGCGACAGAAAGGGAGGGGACGAGGGAAAGAGGGAGAGAGAGAGAGAGAAAGAAGCCGCATAGCACCCGAGGCGGAAAGATTATCGCGCCTGCTTGATGCAATGTGATTTCGGGGTAACCTGGTCATCGACCTCGCGGCCCGATATAGTACAGTCTAGACCATAGACTCGGTTTTTTCTTCTTATCATCATTTATATAGTTCGTACATTTTTTCTCATTTGCTTCATAACTATTACTTTTTCAAAATTGGAATTGTTTTAAAAAAGTGTGTCGGAAAGTTTTTCGTAATTTTGATTGACATTCAACAATATTCTTTTACATTTTAAGTAGATGTGAAACAAGCTGTTATAATATCTAGCAGAGTAAATATATTAATATTTCAGTACTGTTTGATCAACATTAGACTTTTAAATTTTCTGAATTGCAGTAAAAAAAATTGTTGTGTAAAGACTGCTTAAAGAAACTTATTCCGAATAAATTTTCTCTTTCTAATAATTCAATATCTTATGCTTCTACTCAATATTTGAAATTTATGTTTCCATCGAATCTTATTACACTGGCTTACAATCCAGAGTAATAATTTCAAGAAAAATCTCCAAGCATGAAAATTGTACATTTTCTTTTAAAATTGACAAGCAAGAAAGATCGAAATGTATATTCAGAAAAGAACTATTATACGTACCCTGCTTGGTATAAGTAGACGAAGTTCATCCTCGCCCTGGCGGTATCGCTTGGTGGCGTTGGGCGGTCCCCCGGACGTGGCGTCGGCTTCTCGCTTCATAATTCCTGCAACACAAACCAGCGAAAGTCTCCGTGAAAAACCCTGCCAAGAAAATCTCTTGCCAAATGCTCCAAATAGTCATCATCACTATTGTTTACACTCTAGCGCGCGATAAATTAATGCCACGCTACGCCACGATTGATCTCAGTTTCCGGTCGCCCGGCACAGTAATTACCCTCTCCCCCGCTCGTAAAAATATCCTCCCGTTTCAAAGTTCTGGAGTAGAGCGCGACTTGCCTCAAATCTTTGCGAAACGAATTAAACGGTCGCTCGTTAAGAGGTTAAAACGCGGGCAAACAACGATTACCCCGCTTGCCGCAGCGTTTCGAATCACAGTCGTAACCGCGGGAGCTGCCATTTACCGGAATGACGATAATTCGCCGGGCCGCGCGGAATTGAAAAATTAGGCTTTCCTATAATTACGCGCGAGCGGGGCGACAATTCGCCGAAAATTTCTCAAGAGCCGACTCGCGTCGGTGACGCAACGGAGCCGTTTCCGCGCGAGTTACTCGCCTAAAGCGTGCATAAAGTGACACTCGGTTAAAGAGAGAACCGCGACGTTGATGTCGCGATAAATTAATTTGAGCGTAAATCACGGCGATCCGGGGGCTACCTCGGTGAGGCGTAAATCACCCGGAGGTGGGAGTTCCTGATACGCGCGGCCTCACCTCGCAAAGAGCGCGAGATACTTCGTCGGCCGCAGGGATGTGTACGCGCGCGCGAGCCGTTTTTACGAGCGCGTGGTGCGGGCAGATTTTCGAGCGGCTAATGTCGAAGTAACTCGAGCGTACTTTCAAGTAACCGTTTTATTTTTATTGAGATTGGTAAGAGCGAGTCGCGATTAAACATGGTGTAATATATAAAAATACAGAATTACAGTTTATGGTATAAACTAGAAATATGCAGCAAATTGCGATTCAAATATTTCAAAGTTATAGGCGGTAATCTAAAATTTTCCTTTGAAATCATTAAATTCACAGACCCATTATTCGACAATAATTTTGATAAGTAAATAAGCACCGCTAGAATAACATCGCACGGAAATCGAATCAACAACATTTGTAGGCATGTATAAATAAAAAAGTAAAAAAGAAATCCTTATGTTATTTAAAGCTTTTATATACCGACATTGAGTTTCGCTTTGATGAAACCGTCGAACGCTGCACATCTATAGCTACATCATTATCGTAGTACTGCCGAAAACACACGCGCCCACGCACTCGTAAAGTAAACATTCCGACATATAGCTCGTTTAAAAAAAAAAAGACACGCATATTTTTCCTAGTCTCTTCTTCAAACAAATCAAGTTACACGTGGACAGGCTGCCTCGTAATTTTTAGGCCCTCGCGAGTGAATGAAAGGAGCGCCAGGAAGTCGGAAGCTTTCGCGAAAAAGCCGTTCCGCGCCGCGAAGCGTGGCAACTCCTCGACACCGGCTCTCGCTTTTTATTTTATCAATGAAACTAAATTTCTCATTCAGTGTATCCCCCCCTCCCTTGCTCTTTATTTTGCACTCTCTCTCCCTCTTCGCTCCCACCCCCGCGCGAAGTGCATTGTGCAGCGCGCGCGTGCGTGGAGCAACCGAAACTCCCGCCGGCAAATTCGGCCTCTTCGCCAAGTTCTTATCGCTCCGCTCGCCGGCAGGTTTCTTAACTTCGTTGCAAAAAAATGAAAAACAAAGCAGACGAGAGGGAAGGTGCGGGCGGGGGAGAATGAGCAGTCGAATGAAAACGGAGCCGCGGTGCATTAATATTTATGCACACGCTGGCCGGATAATTTAATCCAGTTTCGTGCTTTTGTCACTCAAGAAACATTCTTGTGAAACGCAATCTCCGCCGTCGGTGCGTTGTTGCACGCGCGGCGCTGGATGACGTTTCACAAGTGCGATAAAGTGCTCCGCCGCTCGTCTCGATTTCGTTCGTTCGTTCTTTTTCACACGGCCGAAAAAGGCAGCGCGGCTACCGCGTGTGCGAACGGTTTACATAATATCGCGGCTTCGCTTCAATAGCTTTATTGTTTATTTCTAATTAACCGATCCTCGGATACACTTCGTGTTTTAAATGAAAGAGCCTTATAATTATTGTGTAAATCGGCGGTTATGAGTTTTCTTTTTTTATGAAATACATTGTAGCCTATAATTGTAAGTTTATTTTGTTATTCAGAACCGATGTAGCTGAATTGTAAATTTATTTTACACACTACGTGTGAAAAAGGAATGTGCTCATCTTCGAAAAAGATTGTATAAATAAGAAATACTAACGGTTAACGCGACTTCCCAATTCCGGCGGGATTTCGAGCCGAGGCGGTGCTGCAGTCACACACGAATACGCGGACAAACACTTGAATAAGGCGTGGCACACGTGCGTTACTCCGCAAACAGGCGCGTGCGTAAACCTCGTTGCGGAATGGACTGGTTTTACCAGCTGATACTCCGCTAAGTCCTGCGGCTCGAATGGAATGAAATTTCAAACAACTTCCGCTAACAATAAAACGCTAAATATTGTCATTCGGTTGAATAATAGTTGCCTATAGGAACAGATGTCGTTTTCTCAAAGCTGTAAACCTACTTTTCTTTAAGGCGCAGAAGTAAAAGATTAGGAATTACCATAGAAATTACGTTTAAAAGTAGATGCAAGATTAACAGCCAAATGAGTGTCAAATAATACGAAAGAGCAGATGGAACATTCAACATTAGGCCATTTTGATTATTTTATTACGTATAGTGTACGTGTAAATAAGTCGTCTATACATAAAAATATACAAATTGCAGGAAAAAGTGTAATCTCGATGCGACGATTTACTACTAAAATTAAGGTCACATCCCGTAAAAATTACAGTCATTTCCAGTAAAATTTTTCTAGTGAGGCAGTTCGCTTTATGATTATAATTTTTCCTTAATTTTCACGTCGCGTACAGATTTTCAAATTACCTGCACTTGACACAGCCAGCCGAGATTCATAACTTACGATACAAGAATAAAAAGAGAAATGTAATTTCCAGTCTTTTCGCTCTGATGTAAGAAACGATGGGAAAAGAAATTACAAATTCATAAAAGATGAACTCGTAGCGCAATAACATCTCGGAATTATCGATTTCACAACGTATTATCTGTCCACGGCGAGGCGGGACGCACTATCGGAACTTCGACGCTGAAATCGTAAAGCCGAAGTCGGCCGAGGGCTCGCGTTACGGCGAGTAACGAAGTTTCTCGATATCGGAGCTTTGATTGCGCTCCGGGTCCCGTTAGCGAAATCTCGTCGGATGAATGATTAACGAGGAGCGGCGCGCGGCCGACGATCGCTTTTTTGACAGCCGCTCGGGATGTAGCGATTGATGATCGCAGAATTGAAGGGAAACTACGCTCAAGTGGCTTGATCGATACATTGCCTTTACAGCCTCCCCGGCGTGTAAAAACTCCCCGCGCCAATCGCCTAATTCTCCGCTTCGATAGCACCGAGTAAGTTGCGCCAAATGAAAGAATAAAAAAATAAAAAGACCAGCGAAAAAACTTTGTATACTTCAAAAAAGAAAAATAATGAAATATTCGCGGACGAAGACGGTATAGGCAGTGGACACACGCGAGCCCGAAAAAAAAGGCGAGTCGGAAAATCAATGAGCAGCGCTCGCGACGAGATATCATCGCGGCGGGCTCGTACATAATTTAGCCGGCGACGAAGAAGCGCGCAGTATATATACCCGCCGCCATTGCGTTTTATCGACGCAATTCGCGTGCATTCGACGTATACGCGGGGATTATCGAGCGGCGCCGCGCGGCGGACTTGCGGAAGCGCCCGAGATTAGCCGGCGAATGGGCTTACGCGCTCACCCCCGGCGACACTTGCGCGCCCCGCTCAATTTAAATGTTCAATCTGCCGTTATTTTCGCGGCCCGCCCTTCGCGCGCGAGGCCGAGTTTGCGCCCGTATCCCGTGAAATTCGTTCCGCGTCTTTTCCGGAAGGTGTGTAGCGCGCCCGAAGCCGCCACCCGGCGGCGCCAAATAGTCCATTACACGGGAGCTAAATTAAATGGGGCGCTCGGCGTTGTTGGCGTGCTAGGCGTCGCGCCGCCTAGGTATTGAGATGAAAAGCGGGCTTGCTTGCTTTTTAATGTCTACAAAACGGACTTAATTGTACAATTTGTTAGCGAGCTCATTTGGGCTAATTGCGTTTCAGCGAATTTCCCGCGGAGATGGATTTTCTTGGGGGCTTTTTTTGCACCTTGACGCGCGGAATATCGGCTAATCGATTGGGTCACGTTTTTTTTTTTACATCGCGAGTGCTGAATCAACAGGTAACGGATCGATCAGTCTTAATAGTTGCTATTAAATAACATCCGAATTTGCAAATAAATGAAATCTAATCTTTAAGATGTCCAAGGATAATGACAATCAAATGCATTTTTACAAATGAAGTTAAAATAATTTTTAATGAGGTCACGTATAACGAGCTTTAAAATAAAGGTCTTTCATCCGTTGGTCATTTTGTTCTTTCTCTGGCTGTACAGTGACACGAAGTGAATAAATTCCCTATCCATTGTTTATTATAAAAAAGAAAGTTTATTCAACTTTGTTATGGGAAAAATGAAGCTGTGAGATACGATGTCGCAGACTGATGCCATTGCACGTCGCGCAGACAGAAACTGGGTTGACGAAACACAGAACGTATTGATCCGCGAGTCAAAGCAAGGAGTTCTAAAGCTCGTCTTTTACTGTACTTGTACAGAGATTGTATATTACTCGCTTTTTCGTTCCCTTTTTAGAAGCAATCGTAAAATATTTAGCTTTCAGAAATAATTGAAAAATAATATGCGATTAAAGTGCTACTAAACAACGAACTAAATTTCTAATTGCGTCGAGCACAATGAGTTTGGAGATGAAAAATGCATCAAAAAAGAGGAAAGTATGTCGGTGGCGGTAAATAACTTTGCTCCCTACGGGACAGAATTCTGCACTCTAATGAAAAGAATTCTCTAGGAGAGACGATAAAAACAAAAAAAAATTGAAATGAGAGCATGAACAATAGAGGTGCTCTTAAAAAAGGGCGATTATACATATTTCTAGAAATTTATCTAATCAATCAGCAAGAAATTGGGTTAAAAATACGAAACAGCAATAGTGGAAAGTTTGTACTATAAAAAATTAAAGATAGTTATTAAAATAATATACAAGTTCTGTAAATATTCATGCAGACGGTGATTTTTTTTACAGTGCCATTCTGCTCAAGTGTAGTTTTTCCCATCATTGGGACATATCTGAATATTTTTTTATTCTCACTTTTTACATTTTATACAATTTTCCAAAGTACATTGTTGTTTTTCAATATAGAGGAACGAAAAGAATCGAGTGCTAAAACGCTTGCAAAGGTATTCAACGTTGAGCGCGATAAATGAATTATGAGTAACAAGGGTGGGTCTTAGGCTCTTGTGTACGCCGGGGAACGCGCAACGGATCAAAATCAATTATACAAAGTAATCCACGACGGCCGGCTGTGTAATGCTAACGATCAGCACCCTCTGCCCTGTTTAACGCTGAATTAACTACGACACCGTGGCTGTTTTATTACTAATATCACACTTTTTTTATGCAAAGGTGAAAAAGTATAATAAATATCAGTTAATTTAAGTCCGCATGCGGTAGGAAATGCGCGAGTGAATTCGTGAGATAAATTGAACTCGCGACTACTTAATTCAATCATTGATGTTCGAACGTGGGCTATTCCCAGTTGCATATTCAGTTGTGGATAGTCAAACATTCGGCCAAACTTCGAGGAATTTACCTAACTTGATTCGCCGGGTCAATTTACGACGATATACCGTTATTTATTTTAATAGTTCGTTTGAAAAAATTGTACTAGAATGTTGCTTCCTACTAAGACCCATCATTTCCTTTAATTAAAAATTTTTAATGTTAAATAAGATAATAGCAGTAAACTAAAGATTAACTTTTTGTTAATAAATTAAACATTGATTATAGTCGAGTACATTTATTTAGAATTAAATTTCACACTACCTGATTTAGTATGTTTAGAGTTCAAATGAGATACATTTATTAAAAAATTATTTAAATATAAACGGCATGCCTGGCAAAATACGATGCAAAGTTTTAAATAATGTTAATAAAAGTTAGCCAAGCTTATGGGGCAAAAGAAGGCAAAAGAAGATCTTTGTCACTGCTCGGTCACTGAACCACGTAGATCTGCGTGCATTGCTCCCTTCCCTGGGTACAGCCCAACAAAGAAGACTAGCGCAACGGAGCAAGGAGAAGCTCGCAAGAAGCAGCGCGAAGAAGAGAGGAAGGCAATAAGAGGAGAAAGCAAAAAGAAAAAACTGGGCGAACAGAGAAAATGACAAAATCTCACGAACCCATTTGCGAGGGCCAAAGGGAGGGACTCGCGTGACTGCGTTGCGAGCTTGGTGCAGGCGAAAAAAGAGAGAGAGAGAGAGAGTAGAAAAGTAACGCTGCCTCTCGACTCGCGGCCGCCGTAATAACTGCCGAGGCTCCCCGGCCGCCGTAATCGCGGGACTCTTCTCGCGGTTTTCCTTTCTCGGGCGCTGCGATCGAGGTGCATTCCATGCCAGCGCAGCGCGCGGCTCTCCGCTAGTGCAGTATATAGGTACGGCTAGGTGCAGCGAGGCGGAGGGGAGGAAGGTTCGACGCGGATGTGCGCGCGAACAAGAGACGAAGGGAAAGACGCCCGACGCGGCTGAAATTTCAACTTTTCCCTTGACTTTGTCGCAGCGCGACTAGTGTTGCTCCCGCGACTTGCAAATAGCAAGGAGACGAGCAGTCAGCCGTGGTCTAGGGGGAATTTTTTCGAATCTTTGCGCCGAAAGAGCGGAGCGGGGATAAAAATTTCAAAGGACAAGCTTGAGAAGAGAGCCAATTAGTCGCCTCGCTCTTGAGTCCGTTTTCGAATAAAAATGCCTGATTTAAGCGGAATAAATTGCGCGGAGGCGAGGGTATACCGTCGAGCCGCGAATAAACGAGAATCAATCTTCTATATACGAGTGCGCAGATTTTTAAGAGCGAGAACTAGTTCCTTATAAACTCGAGGGAGTGAATAAAAGGAAGATAACGCGAGCCTTGTAGGAGGAGCAAAGAGAACAGAATGAAGAGGGGGAAGGGGAAAAAGGATAAAATGGACAACGAAGGACTTTTCTATGCGCTCGGGGGTAACGTCCTGTTACATCCAGTTGGACGAGTCCGCGAGACTCGCCGCGCCAGCGCCATTCCATCCTCGCTTACGTATGTTTTATCATTCGTGGGATAATCGCGAATAACGCGACAATTTCCATTTCGACGCTGGACAATAATTTTTTTTCCACTCTGAGAATAAAACGTGATATGATTCCTTTTTTTTTCTTAAGAAAGGTCATTTTTGTGTGCGAGACAGGTGCAACCTGAAGTTTTGGCTTGACCGAGGTCCCGAGAACTTGTTTTTACTCCCGACTCGATCAAAACAAATCGTGACCCGAAGGCCGAAACCCGGAATGCCGAAAGAGAGTGGACTTCGACGATCTTTTTCTCCTCGTTTGTCATAGTTTTTAAATTTCTTTCATTACGTTTTCTTGCTTTTAAACTGCATATTTTAATTGCGTTTTAAATAAATTAAAAAACATACAATTGACATTTGCTACAAAAATACTTTTTACACATATAATTTATTGTATTGATATATTATAGCTTTTTTAATTAAAAAAAATTAAAAAAAATTAAGACGCTGCCTTCTTAAAACAAGTAAAAATTCATTTATTTAATTTCACGCTACCTCCTAATTACATCTTCAATTTACTTTAAAAAAAAGACTACTCATCCCCTGTCTCGTGTGCATAAGAATAGTGCAACGCAGTACCCAAATAACAGTGCTCGCGCCTATTACCCGGCGAAACAAAATGTTCGCGGACGGGAGCAGCAAAAAAAAAGGGGAACGAAAGGAAGCGCGCGCGGCGAGGGCAACAAAGTGAGGCAAGTCGCAGAGGCCGTGAAGGAATGTTCGTTATAGAGCAGGCCCGCCAGTGCATGTGCGATTACTCACCGAACGAAGGCTGTGTGTATAATGCCGATGCTCCCGAGCGACGCTTTCACTCTTTCTCTGTTACTGCGGGGCCGGGCCTCCCGTGGAATGGACTGGCAACGTGCCCTGCGCAAACAAAACAGAACGATCCACCGATTATGCACAGGCTTGTTTCGGGACGATTGGCTTTTTTGCCGAGGGGACGTCCGCCCGATCGCGCGCCGATAATAAACTGCGCGTCTGTTTCGTCGGCTTATCGCTACCGTGCCCGCATTGTCCCGAGCGTCTTTTCGTAATCCACTCGTTTCCCCCCTCCCGCCACTTCTGCTATGAAAATGTCCAGAAATTTCATTCACAAATTAACTTGAATATAATGCCGAAAGAAGCCGTTCGTGTTGATCGAGAAAAGGGGTGGGGGGGTATACGTCGGAGACGCGGCAAATTCATTATCGCGAGGAAAGAAAGAGTGAATATTCATGGCGCGTTGGGTTCAAGAATGGGATTAACAATCTCGCTGTCTCGGCGAGGCGAGGCTCGCATCAGCCGGTGAATGGTGCTGGATTCTCGCGATGTTTTTTCCTCCGTTTGAATTCGCCATACCGACGAGGCAACCCGTTGAAAGGACTGTATTTAACTAATAGCTCCCGGGCGATCGTCGCCTCTGAAGGACGGTGAGCACCGAACTGGAGAGATTTAATTGGTCGCCTCTCATTTTTTCGCGACGATCCTTTTCCCCCAGCTTTCAGCACTCTCCAAGTCGATTTAATTCGTCTGTCACTTAGCACAATTCACTGGCGGAGCGAGCGGCGGGACAAAAAAAAAGGAAGCTCTTACGAAGAATAGGCGGCGACGACTGTCGATCGGTCTATACTGCACTCGACAAGCGGGTCACTGTGTCGCGAAAGTGGACGAAAAAAAAAACCAAGAAAGAACAAAAGGAGCAGACGTTGAGGCTCCCGCGGTGGGTGCACCGTGATGCGTGCAGCTCGCTCGATACTTAGTCGCCGCGCTGACCGGTGTGTATTGCCTTCCTCGCGGCGCGAGCGACGCCGACGAAATCCAACGCTCGTCGCGCGCGCCGGCCTCTCAGCGGCCGCGCCGTCTAGGCGAGGAGAGCAATAGAGCGAGAGGAGGCGTCGCGCCGAGCGAGACGGTGGCACCCAAACCGCGGCGAAAATACTCGAGAGGAGGAAGCCCGAGAGAGGAAATTCTTCCCCCCCTTCGCTCTCGTCGCGTACACACGTATACGCGTCGCGGCGGCAGCGGCGCTCGAGAAGTAGGGGCAACTCGTGCACATCGGGAGAGAACGGCGCACGAGAAGAGAGCTATCCGCCGTACGCGCCGCGCGGCCTTTATTGCGTGAGCCGCGCAGCTATGTACGGGTTTTTTTTCGCCTCCTCCCCCGCGTAATTGAAGTTTTCACTTCGCGCCGGCCCGCCACTTTAGCCCCGATGTTTACCTTCGACCGGCTGCCCGAGACTTTGATAATGCGCACAAAACGCCCGCTCCGCTGACACTCGAGAAAGCGGCCCTGCCCATTCAGCCACTTCAGACGGTTTTCTTTCGTACGCGCCGCGCACGGGCCGGGCTATTACTCGACGGTAAGTGACTATAAAAGTGTAGCCGCCCGACGTCTCTCTCTCTGCTCGAGCGAAAATAACGGACCGATCGCATTCCTGCGCGAAGACTACCCCGCGCGCGCTCGCGAGGGTTCGCGGGTGAAATTTTATTTGTCCTGGGAAAAATGCGCGAGGAATTTCGTTTTTCAGCGCGGGAAAGGGGGAGACGGAGGTATAACGAAATGACGCGAGGACGAGGTAAGAGGGACAGCGGGGGGGTTTCCGACGGCCAGAGAAGAGGAGACGGAGCGCGGACTCAATCGATAGAGTTGCCAAGCGGGCGCGAGAAAAATTCCTACCTCCTCGTTATACCAAGAGTCGGCAGTAGGCCGCGCGCGCGCACACACACAGGGAAAAACAGCCGCGAGTGCACGAGGCCAGTGCCCTTCGGATCCTCGTTACTTAAGGGGGATGCCCTACAACTGCGATGAGAATTCGCCTCGCCACCTGCTCCTCCCCCACATTCCCTCCTCCTCCTTTTTTTCTTTCGTCTCCTCTTCGACCTAGTCGAAGTTGGCATCTCAATTGGCGATCGGCCGATGGCTTTTTGGGGCGATATGCGGATCATCGATCAAAATTTATCGGAATCCAACGCGTCGCGTGTAATGAATTAGAAAATTCATTCGGCGATACTCCCGAGTTTAATAAATCCTCTTCGATTTGGGTCACTAAGCGCTTTTAAAGCTTTTGCCGCGCGGCGCTCGGTTAAACGCTTTCGCGTAAAATGTGTCATCTTTTCAATACAGCGAGTACCGGGCAGTGTTTAAATCATATTTTATGCGCAGAGAGACGAGGAGTTTAAATGAAAATGAAAATTATGTATTATGCTCGTAAATTGAGTTAAGCGAGCATTAGAGGGGCCGATGAGCTGAAAACAATAACGCTTGCAAACAACGCAGTAGAAAATTGAACGTTAAAACGAGCCTAAAAATAATTTAGCGTCGAAGTGTGCAGACTAAACCAAGAAAAAAGTTTTAAACGGGTGCGCTCTCCTTTCATTTCTCTCTTGTTTTTCGAGCTTCACTTCTGCGCTTTTCGTTTAACTCGGTTAAACGTAAAAATGAAAAAATAAAAAAAATAAACAATCATACATATTTATCGAAGCGAATATGGTGACGGTTGTAGACAACAGCAAACGAGCTTAAAATAAACTTTAATGGATAAAGTTTTTTTTTAAAAAAAGCGAAAATTGACGTCTCGAAAAATTAGTCACCGGAAAATTCAGTACTGATTTATCGATTTCGCGAGGATATCGCGTTGACGATGGTGAAAAATGAAGCGGCGACTGGCTTTCCATCCCTCCAAGATGACTCAACCGATATCGATCCATTATTAGCCGTCAAAAGGAAGAGGAACTTTTCTTTATGACGAAACCACACGGTGGCTGGCTTATAATGCACTATTTTTGCTAATTCATTATTCCTTGCACCGATTTCTCTGCGCTGACCAGGAGGTTGTTCACCCCCTCCTCGTCGCAATATTTTTCGAGCGAAAAGCATCGCTCTTTACCGTACGGCTATTGTGTACGCGCGCCTGCGAGAAAACGCATTCGGCTGTACACCGCGCAAGAAGCTTCGAGCCTCGAGGGGGTAATTGTCGTTCGGGGTATCGGCTCGCAAAAAGCGCAGTGTCGAAAGGCCCGCTCGCTGCAGCCGCGCAAATACCTGGTGGACGACGAGTGCCTTCTCGGTGGTGACGCAAGCCTCGCCGAGCTGGAGGCGAAATAAGGACAAAGTCGCCGAGGCACGGGAATGTAGGTAGCAGCGCGCGCTTTACTTTTTTTTTATCCTCCTTCGCGCGAGAGCCGTGCGTGACTGCGGGCGCGCGGCGCAGCGATTGCGTGGGCAAAGTGTATACGCGCTCCTCGCCGAACCTCGCAGTCGCGTCTATATATTGATCAGCCGATGGTCGGGTGGATACTGAACTCGCTTCGTGGAATTCACCCCCCTGGCGGGTCTAGACTCGAGGACGCATGCGCCAGACGCCGAAACGCGCGAGCCATCCCTCTCTCTCTGTCGTTCGCGCCAGCTCCCTCTCCGCGCTCACCCCCCTCTTTCTCAATTATCCGTTTTATCTTCATTTTTTTTCTTTCGAGATTTTTTCCACCTGTTTTTTTCGTTCGACGCGCCCCCGCCGAGGGATATAAAAAGGCGAAAAAGAAAAAAAAAATTCCCGCCCTCAATGAGCCTTTGTCACGAGTATAATTTTTGCCTCTCGTTTTGCCTATCGCACAATATCTCCGGCTCCGTCCCGTTCTCATTCTCCCCTCGCATCTTAGCGTCGCCTTCAAAACCCTACCGAGCCTTTGACTCCCACACACTTGGAGGGGCCCGACGTCGCGCGCCATTTCGGAGCGAGCGAACGAGCTATACACTTGCGCATTTTCCACTTGTTTCCTCGCGTTTTACACCGGCCCCTCTGAATAATAGAAATCAAAGGATGGATTCTCAGGCGCCTCGGCTTTATTACGAAACTCGCTAATCCTTCTTTTTTTTCATCGGTTCGGAGGAGAGAATATCAAACAATCGATCATCTCGCGAAGGGAGGCGCACAGATCCATCCTCGCGCGCCGCTGTAGATTAATTTTGTTTTCGTGCGCGCGCGCGCCTTTCTCTTTCAACTTTTAAATTTATTGTTTCTCACGCTGCCAGGCTCATCGTGCAAATGAAATTCGCTCAGTCCGCGCGCGGATCCAGTTCCCGGGCACGACAGATTCTTTTTTTTTTCTACCCCCGATATACGAGGAACCAATTTTAATGCCCCGATAACGCAGACGCAGCGGAACACGCGGAATTTCGAGGCAGGAACTCGGCGAATGAAGCGGTATAATCGCGAAGGGGGTGGGGAGGCAAGTTAAATCTCTAATCTAATCTCCGTGGACTCTGCCCTCGTACGTGAGAGCTCGCGGACCAGTGGTCTTGAGGCGCGCGGAGATAAAGATTTTTCCCTTCAGCCGAGTAGAGGAGCCCTAATAAGAGGCCGCCTCTTTCGCATTTTGTTTTTCCACGGCCTCGGTAATATACTTGACCGAGCGGAGCTCCAGATAAGAATCGCGAGGCAGCTCCGCACTCTGCCTCCTATCCTCTTTTGCGGTGCGCTCGGCGGGTGTATATATACGCGCGGTTTTCTGTGCGGAGGAGCACACTGGCGCCCGAGGAGCGGGGGAGTCGAGATAAAATTCAGAAAACAGACGAGAAGACCCCGCCGTCGGAGATATCTCGGAGGAAAAAGCAGACGCGCGACAACGGGGAAGGAAGCCTCGAGTTTATTTAATTCCTCGCTTCGTGTCTCTCTTCAATTGCGCGGCAGCCGTGAAAGCTTTTCGTTTTCAAAAACGGCACACCGCCTGTTTTAGAGCGTAGGTGTGCCATTTTTTTTTGTTTCGGAGGAGGGTCTATTCGATCTGCGACTTTTTGTCGGTGTGACCGAGAAAAAAAGACGGCGTGGAAAAAAAGGTCGCCGAAGAAGAGGCGAAGGAGACAGGAGGAAATGGCGTCGAAAAAGCGAGTGGAGTCCGCAAGAGCCGCTTGAGAGGCCTCGCCGGTGAGCAAAGAGCGCTGCGTTCTTACGCTACCGGGGAAAGAGGCGGAGCTTTATCAGAAGGAGAGAAACGAGAGACGGATGAGAGTGAGTCAATGATTTCTCTCGTTTCCGCGTTTTCGAGATGTACAAAAGTATTTACGGACGTAAAGTCGCGCCGTCCGCGGTGGGAGGGACGGGACTTGACTTCTCGGCTAAGTGAATAATTTTCCGCTGACAAGCAAATATCCAGCACAAACGCCATTTTGCTTTTACGCGAACGAGCAGTATATTATCCTTTATTTTGTACGCGTTAATGTTGTCGGTTATTTGCGAGGCTGCTGCAGTCTTTGAAGTGAAGATATTATTGCTGATTTTATCAAAATAGTCATTATTAGATACTTTGAGAATTTTATTTGTTCACATAAAGAGCGAATGTTTTTATTATCAAATAATACAGTTTTTTAATTACACCTATCATTTATGTTCTTAAGATAATTAAATTGAAAATAAAAAAGGGGAGAAAGGAAAAATAACAGATTAACAAGTTATGGGGAAATAGCTGCTCACACCCACGCCTGGCGCAACGTGAAAAGACCATCCTCTCGGAGGATCAGCGAAACAATCGCCATGCAAATAATAATAACGCCGAAACAAAGTGCAGGGAATAATAGGCGCATTAGGCAATCACTGTCAAAGAAATAGAATCGCTAACTGCCCAACCCCGATGCATATTACCGTCCGCTGTAAAAGTGATAATGGTCCGAGTGGGTCAGCCGGTGCTTAAAAAGCGTGTAAATTAAGACAATGCACTGGCACGGATTCGTCGCGAGAAAGAGGAAGGAGAAGCAATGATTGCACGTCCGTGATGCTTCGAGAGTTACGGTTACGCTTCGTGAATTCGATTCCCTCCTCTTTCACCGCTTTTTACACGCGCCTATACAGGTGCTCCTATAGAGCACTCGGCTTTGGCTTCCTTTAATTTCCGAATTAAATCTTTACGCGTGATGCCTCACTTTTCCTATACCCATACAGCTAACTTCCGTATTCCGCAAGGCTGGATCGTTCGAAAAGATAAAAATGAAGCCGAATGAATCGGTGAAATAAATGATAACTGCAAACGGAGTAATGATATTTTTAGCGTGGTTTAATAATCAATGATATCAGGGAGTGCAAAAAACAGGGGTTTTTTTATTTGGAAGTGATAAATAACGACCAAGGCGACGCGGAGAAAGCCTAAACGAATTTTTCACATTCCCCGAACTCTCGGCTGTTCAAGCGTTCATTATTTAAGTCTAACGAGGCTTCTCCGCTCTTAGCGAGACACAATACATCAAGCTACTTTCTTCAGTCTCTCTGACGCTGACCAAGCGCTAAGTAACCCCCCCACGGCCGCTACCCACTGTTTCTCACACTATATAATGCGGTTAGTGGAAACGGGAAAAGAAAACGAACCTAGTACTATCTATTTCATATTGCTAATATTGTTTGATGTAACAATGTTGTATGTATAGTGCGCAGCTAAAATTATCATTTGCATTATTCCAATTTGTTTGTTTTAAAATAATTCTATTTAAGAAATAAAGCTAAAGAATAACGTAGACATTTTACTTTATCTATTTCCGGATACTAATTTTATTTTATCTCTCATAAACAAGAAAATAGTTAATTATATTTTTTTCCATTAAATACATTTGTGTGTGATTCAAAAAAGCTTTTAACAAATCTTGTAAACCAGTAACTAACTTCTTGGGCCTTCTTATGTTTCAATTTCTACCAGGGCTCGTCTAATTCTTTTATTTTTGTAGAAATCAATACCCATAGCACGAACGAAACTATAAATTCACGATACTATATATACCTTCAATTACAGAATCAATAAAGCACAATTAAATCAATAAGATAAAGTGAGCATCAATTTATTTAAGATAATTATTTAAAGGAAATTGCAAATTTCTATCAAACCGCCAACTCTTTAAAAATTAGTGAATTTATTTTTATTATTTCTTTAAAAAGAGAAAATATAAAAGCCCGCAGGATACGCGAATAAAAACATCTTGCATAATCAAAAAAGTATATAGCGTGATTTGTAAAAAAGCTATTATTATTTTGTTTAAATTACTGTAGATTATATTTACAAGATACCAATTTACGAAACCTGTCTTAATAAGTTGTACAACGCAAATTTACATCTCGCTCGGAGAAACCTCATTTTTCTTATTTCAAAGTGTTCCTACTTTCATTAACAATTTTGCAGCAATAAAATCTCAACTCAAAATAGATTATAACCACACCAGGAATGGAGTCTTCCTCGTGTCTTTACGAGGTGCATGAAATTTTCGCTCAGGCAGCATCGCCGACTTGCATTTAGAATGCGCGCGTGACCGGAAAACCGGAAATAGCGATATCGTCGATCAAGCTAAGGAGGTTTAAACCTTCGCCCCTAATTAATGCTCGTGAAATCGTGAATTTATGGTTTTTAGCTTTAGTTTACGCACTCGGTCAAATTAGTTCGAGATAATGGATTTCAACATCCAGCGAGAAAATCCGGTAAGTCGTAATTAAAAGTGACGTGACTTCAAATATAATTGTTCAGATATTGCTAATATTAAATTAATTATTTGCATTATAATTACTTGCGCGTACTCAAAGCTTGAAGAGAATGAGAATAGGTGATCAGTAACAGAGCTTCTTAATCAGCATCGACTTTCTGAGCCGATGTAATTTATGATTGTCACCGAGGAAGCAAGAAACGAATAAGTCGTAGTCACCGTATATTATGTAATTTTTGACGACGTTCCGTACACTTTGGACGACGGCCAATACGATACTTTGTCGATGTTTTACTTGGTAGAGAAGTAAGAATGCCCATTTAAATGTTCTTAAATTGATGTATACTGGAGATTATGTTCACGGAAGTCACGAATTATGGCTTTTAATTTTTTATTCAACTCGCGTATCATTTATTTCTCTAATGAGTAACTATTTATTTTTATTAACCTTTTATGTCATAGCACGTTTTTCTCTATTTACACTTTTATCCACATTAAGCGCTCAAACTAGAAAATTGATTAATTCAATTTAATAGTTCATGCTTGCTAGTAGCTTCCAATAAAAATTAATATTTCTTTGGAATGAAGTCCAAGTAGATACGTACAGAAAGACTCGTTGCACTACATATTTTTTACACGTGAACCCGCAGGATGATTATTATGATACAATCAAACTAAAGCAATAAGAAAATACATATGTCTGTTAATAAGGATAAAGAAAAAACTTATTACGTCGCGCTTTCGTTAACAGAGATTAAGAGAATTACAACCTGACCTGATTTTTTGCATTTGTACCCGAAGTAATACTCTTTAAGGATTTGATATTTTGACGGATAAGTTATACTAAGTGCCGGATTATCCAAAAAAACTGGTTACACATTTCATACTGTCAGGTAAAAAACATTGCTTTCACAGAATTTATTTATCGACAGTTCAGGTTGTAAATAAAAAAGTGGATGGAAAAAAAAAATAATTATCTTCATTACCACGAGATAGACTCTTTGAATAATATTTAGACGACTTACCGGTTGAGTTATTGATGATTTATGTGAAATCAAATTCAGTGGCGTATCTTCTGCAACAAAAGAATAAAAAATACATCAATAAATTTGCTGAAAATTGATTTGTCTGTAAAATTGTAGGTTTATTATTTGTTAGTTTGATTAAACCATCGCACAAAATTGTTTTTTTTTATATCCTGACTCCTATGGCACGTGGATTAGTTTAAAATCAACGACAAAGTCATTTGATTACATAAATATTAAGAGATTTTAAAAATATGAATCTATAATTTTCACTTTGAAACTTACAAACTTTACTTCAGAAGCTTAGACGTCTGACCACATTCGGAAAAAATTTCTAAAGGTTTAACGGGCATTGCTAAAAAGCAATTTCACAATATTTAGAACAAAATGAAGTTGCCTCCATTTCGCTCTCACGCGTCCACCACCTACATTTCGTGGTTGCTCACTTTGGTTTACCTCGCAATAGGACCATAACGCCTTTGGCTTATCATGCGATTCATCTATCAGTAAAGGATAATGCCGAAATGGTAACATCCGAGCAAAAAGCAATATCAGGAAATTGCTACAGCATAGATTACATCAATCAAAAGGTCGAATCCAGTTGCAAAAATAAACAAAGTTTACATTTTACGAAAAAATGAATAATCCCCCATAAAAAGACCTAAATGCATGACTTGAGAAAAACACAAAAGACTGTATATCTGCTTTAAACGGGATGAAAAAAGTAATTTAAATTATTGACTTTTTAATAAAATGAGTTTTTACATGAATGTTTAGAGAAGAGCTTTATCGAATGAAATGATGTAACGAACAAGAATCTAACAACGAAAATAGTATAACAAAGTTCATTTTAGCATGAGCTTAATTGCAATATTTGGACCACTACTGTATGTTTTATTCTTCCTACTTTCAACTATTAAAAGAATAAATTAATCTAACATAAATGGATAAATTCAGAAGAATCAACCCTTCCAGAAATTTGCAACCTAAATCAACGTGATATCAATATAGAACGTGTATAGATTACCTACAGTTAGCCATCATGGGCAGTATCTGACTGAGACCACCGAAAAAATTGCTCTAGCAAATAGTGTGAACAACACGAAGACACCAAGAGAAGTGTGAAAGAGGCTTACGTGCAAGAGGCCATGGTTGGTTGTCGCCGGTTCACTAAGTAGCGCGAACGCGTCCAAATGACGCTCCGCCTCGCAGCCGCGTCTATGTCCAGACGTCGACGCGCACTGTTACAGTCCACAGAGGATTGTGGCGGTCAAGAGTCCTCGGACAGGTCTCTTATCTCCTGGATCGCCCAATCATAGAACCGCGAGCCAAGGCGGCGCCGATTGGCCGGAGCAGACGGACACCGAGCCGGTTGCAATTGGTCGCCGAGACCTCGTCACCGGGGTTACCGTTGGTATCAACAATCCAAGCCTCAACATGAGAGAGGTCGATAAGCCGACTCGCGGGCCTCGCCGCTCGACTACCGCGGCTGATTTGCCAGTGGTGGTGGTATCGTCGCCGCGAAACCCACCACTACTAACACTTAGGGGAGGACTCTACCACTTCGGATAGGTTCCGGCTCCTCCAGGCGTGGGGGTTTACCGGATCGAGCACGAGAAGAGGGTCTTCCGCGGCCGAGGACAGATCAGTGTCCTCCCAATTTAACACCGAACGATCTGTATTCGAAATTTGGATGTTTTGAACCAACAATTCTTTTACAGGACTTAACGGTGCAAACTCATATATTATGTTATAATTTGTGTAACATAATAACATTTGTTGAAAAGGTACATTTCAAAATTCTAAACAAAACTTTTTCACTTTCAAATTTGTTTCTCAAAAATGTTAATTCTTTACACGCCGCTGGTGTTTTACAGATAAATAAATTTAGAACATGAATAAAAAAAGTTGGTCTAGATGAAAAGATTGAATTATTTCATGAAATTAGATTAATGAAGTACTTTTACTTATTTAAAGGTTTAAATAACTGGAGATCTATTTCCAAAGCAAATGTTAATAATTTTGAAAACAATCGTAGTAATGTGATGATGATTCTCACTCTTCGTTGACTGCAATATTTAGATCCTGAAGCTCAGGCAAACAAGCCATGTAATTCGGTCTCTCCCTCACGCTGAGGTTAAGATAACAAGAGTTGCTCTGGAGAGTATAAATAGCCATTCGTCGGACGACGACACACCGAAAAATAGTTGCAACATTTTAGCACGGCAGGCAAGTTACAATGTGTCCCATCTTGCAAACTTACAAGATTTTCGTGCTACTTTCCTCTGGGAGCGAAAAAAGCTGGGTAAAAACAGCTTCGCAAGGAAGTGTAATCTAATTTCGAGCAAGTCAAAAAAGTAGTATTAAAGTCAACTTTTTTTTAAAGAACGTATTACCTAAGACGTAGTACAGTTCTAAAACATCTAACAAATTTAGCTATATTCTTAAAACTTCATTTAAAAAATTCCATCTTTTTCTACATTAACTTAACGAAATAATGCAATAAGTATTCATATTTATTTAAAAGAAAAAATAAGTAAAAAGAAATATCTTTATACCAATTTTTCTGTAATTACCCACAATTTCCGCAAAAAGTTTGCCCTGTTCACAGAAAATTTTACCATAACGCTCCTGCTACCAGACGAAAATGCATAAGGTGCAATCCAAGTGTTCAAAGTGTGCAGAAGCCGGCATTGACTGGAGAGCGGCGAACGCGCTACGAGTTATCAATATTTTACGTGGGCACGTGGTCGTCCATGCATCGATCGTCACTCGTACCTTTGTATAATTAATCGACTGTACACGCCGAGCGCAAGTTTCAAAGTGCCTCGCTCACGAGTTTCTTTATTTCTAATTCTTCCCACCTCTCGGTTCGAACACGTAACGTGGGATATTAAATTTTTTTTCTCGCCGATTGAATATTTACTGATTGTTGACAATTATAAAAGTGATTTGCTCACTTTTTTACAATGCTACTGCATCGGAAGCTTAAATGTTATTTTTTAACTAGGAGATCAATTTACTTTTATGCGTATAATGCAGAATATGCATACCCAAACGAGAAAAGTACTGAATTGCATATTTTTGAATATTATAAGAAACGGCAGAAAGATTTCCTTTTATTCATTTTATTGTAAGTTAATAAAATGTAATATTCTTCCAAGTCTAGATTTTATTAAGAGGAAGCTGAGCCTTATTTCAATTAAACGTAACGACCTGATAGTTATTTTCTGAAGGGGTAAAGGATAATTAATGAATTTACTAAATTTGATACTCGCGTACTATTACAAAATAATTAAAAAAATCATCGTTGAAACGAGACATTCTTGAATCATATTAAAATTGTGTATTTCAAGTGTAAATGAAAAAAAAGTAAGTTGCAGTAAGGCGACAACTGCAAGAGTCAAGCACTTACACTTTGAACAAGAAATAGCTTCTGAGAATACACCTGCTCAATCTATTTTCGTCGATTGTGAAGTTCGTCATCCTTATTATTCTAGTGGTTGATGCTCTCTTATGACCGTACATATTCACTTTGATTGCTTTAATGAATTATATTAATTAATATAGTATCAATAAACATTGATAGAGCATTTTTTGTACAAAATTTTTAGATAAAACTCATCGTAAAATTGCATGATGAACACAATCGTAAGAAGATACTGGGCATTTTAGCTGACGTGTGTCTAGCTGACCACAGTGGACATTATTAAAATGTTTATGGAAATTTTCTTGTTAAGTGTACAATGGAAGAACACACATTTTATTTATAATATACACAAAATTATGTTTACCTTCTTACACAGAAGAAATAATATTTTAAAAAAGAACCACAAATATTATTAAAATTGGGTCTTATGAGTAGTTTTTAGAAAATTGCAAGTTCATTACCAATCGTACAGTAATTATTAAAACAAAAATATATTCCAGTATATAAAACATGAATAAATGTAAATAAATTCGAATTGTCTGGTGCACATATGCATGTAAGCCACAGTGCAAATAAGAGTAGAGTAGTAGTCTCAAAATCAAGTATAAAAGAATGTCAGTAGAAAGTCTTGCGGTAAGTCGTAAGTGTAGCCGGATTTTCACCTAGCGCGTACCCACAAATGACCGTAATTACGGTAAGCGAGACGCAAGCGAGAAAAAACATACATTTTTCCTGGTTGCGTAAAATATTTTCATTTTGAAAAAAAAATTAATGCAACCAAAAGTATTTTAAGACAGTTGAAGTGATAACAATTTTTCGAAAAATCATTTAAACAATAATTAACTTATAAAAAATTATATTTCAATGTGATGAAAAGCTGTTGATGGACAAAGGTTTACAAATTAATAAAAAATAAAAATATTCAATAGAAAAGGATGATCACGATAGAGAGAAATACATCGGTATTGAGACATAACGCATCATTTGCAGAATATTTTATACCTTTGTGAATCCCCTCTATCAAGTATACTTGCACCTACTCTATATTTATTTAATGCCATATTCAACCTTATGAATACATTATTTTCTCTGCATTTGATGCAAAAAAGACAAAGAAATTAATAAATAACCGAAAATAAAAAATGTATTATATATAAAATTTATAAGAATGTCATGAATATTACAATATTTAGGATATTGATATAGAGGAAAAATTGAATAGCCATAAGTATCAGACAACTATTTAAAATTGAATGCTGCAGTATTTTTCAGTAGCGAATTACAATCGTTCTTTAGTCATGCAGCACTGACGCATCGCGCATAAATATCCGCAGAAAAAGGACACTTTAAATAGGCAAGCGCGCATACGAACGAAAAAAAAGGACAATTGTCGGACACGTAAAAGACGGCGAGTTCTGTGTAGTCGCGGGCTGACTCGCTTGCTCGTCGTCGTCATTCGCTTCCCACGCAGAGGTCCCCCCTGTGCACGGAGAGAGAAAAGACGCGGCGGCGGCTATAGGTGGCCTCACACGCTACCATCAATAATTCACTCGCGAATCTATCTCTAACCACCGGCTATCCAACTCTCCCTATTCCCTCTCTCCGTATATCTGCCGCTATTAAACGACGGTGCGCGCATAAGCGCGGGGGGACGACGAAACCGCGGTCGAAGGGAGAACAAGACCGGGAATAAAAAAAAAAAGAAGAAAGAAGTAGAAGTGAAAGAAGCGAGTTTAGCTCGATTTCCTCCCGGGCCTCTAGCGTCGCACGATAATTTGTACGAATTATTTAGCCACCGCGGGGCGACCGGCTGCGGGGAAAATTGTTGCGTCCGAAGAAAGTTTCAGCGCCGCGGCGCCCGCTTTTCACCCTCCGCGCGTTGCTTCTTTTTTTTTTATTCGTGCGACGCTGACCACCGCGTGCACTAAGGCCGACGGGAAAACGTCGTTAAACTTTCAGTGATATTAATTGAACGTTTTGCGGCTTGGGGTAAGAGGGGCGTTTACAATAATTGCGGGAGTACGTTTATTTCTCTCTCTTGTTCTCTGCATTTTTAATAAGCGATTGCGCGAGTCTTGTCTAATGAGACTTTTAGAAATGTTACCGACCCCTGGCAAATTGCCGTCGAAGTTTATCCGTAATTCTCTTCTCTATAAAAGAATACACCATCGATGTCGACCATGAGATATATATTTTAGATTCTTACTTATTCGTTCAAAAATATAATCACTGATAAAAAAGAATATGTACATAGTGTATATAATAGAGTGTAAAATCGGTCTTTTTAGATTTTGTACGTTGTTTAAAGTAAAAACTGAAGGCTAGTGCAATTTTTTCTTCGAAGATGAGTACTGTAAATACGCGAGGTCAGAAAGAACCACTAGCTGAAGGTTATACTTGTCGTGTTTGGGGTACATGTTGTGATTATCGTGTAAATTATTTTTTTTAAATGTCCGAAAACATTTAGCTTGAAGGAGAAACGTTTGTTTCCACTAACGATTTTTTGCTCGCTGATCTAAAAACGGTCACTTTAGAATGTTTAAAATAAGTTTACTCAAATAAAAAAATCGATTTATCGCCTTCAACACATATTACGACCGAAACAAATTTTTTCTAGTAATAGAAATATACAATTTATAGCTAAAATTTATATTTTTTTATTCGTTTTATCGTACGTGAAATACGCAATATAAGCGCAATACATTTACATTACTTCTACGTGTTTCTCTTCGTAGGTAATACATAACACATCATTTTAAACAAACTTCTTTAACATCGACTCTCGTTTTATAAGACGCGAAAATCGTGCGTGAGTTACAAAAAAAGTAATTGCTTTATAGAATTAACTCATTTCCTATTAATTAAATTACACAGCGCGGCTCGTTTAAGAGCGAGGCGAGAATCGCCGGGGACGCGGAGAGACACGCGTCGGGCCGCGCTGGACAAAAGCGTCCGCTCGCAAAATAGCACCGGAAATCCCAGCGTGTAATTTTCCTCCTCCCGGGCGAGCGCGTCGGTTAATGAAACGTAAGGGCTCGGGGGGGCTCGCGACGGTAAGTATAATATCGGCGGGGGTGAAATCGACGTCCGCCGCACGCCGCGGAAAATTGCGTGACGAGCAAGAGACGTTTGTCCTTTTACTTCGCCGGCGCCGTATATACGCACACCCTCGGCAGTTGCGCGCGCTAAATATAGTTATTTGCTTCGTTCGCGGGGCTCTCGCACTAATTCTTCGCGTTAAATTTTAATAAATTCCAGTTCGAGGAGGGGTGGATCGGGCCCCCGACGCTACGAACGCCTTCGTTCATTTTTTATTCGGTAAATTTTTCATTATTCCGCAAAATCAAAATGTTTAAAACATTTTTTTTCCATTGAAACGCTTTAATATATTGGCAAATAAAAAGTGATAGTAAAATAACTGACATTTTATTGCAAACTGTGGCATGGAAATATTCGAGCGCAATAAATAGAATTGATATTGTAGTGAAGTGAAGGCAATTCTTTAAGCGATTTTATTCCATCTCTGTAACTTTCGTTCATTAGAGAAAAAAAATTGTTTTTACGTATAATTGAGATGTACGTGTAAAATTAACTAGCACGCTTTAATAGCGCTAACACTGTCTGCTAGCATCACAAAATATCCAGTTTGCACATGCTTTCAAGCTTGATCATAACACATTGAAGCATAATGGTAAGTGATTACAGACAATTATGTCTAATCCGATGCTGACGAATACTGATCAACAAGGTTTTCATATGCAGGTGGATTATTACGTCGAATTTTTATCAACGTTTGCGTACACAACGAACGAAAAACAACAATTTTCAAAAGAACTCCCGTGGACCCAATTAAAGGAATGAATGAACGTGAAAATGCGAAATTGCAATTGAGAATAATAAAAAAATAAAGTAGGTCAATTTAGTTCCATCTGATATTCCCGACGCTGCTATAAACTTGGTAATTTAAACAGATTTCGACCGCGTCAAGATAATACTTTATCAGTGCAGCTGCCAGTTACGTCAGATTCGCGTATAGTAATGATCTGCAGTCTGAATTCCGACTAAACTGTGTCATTTCTAAAATTATAGCGTGCAGATTAATGTTCCAAATATTTCAGTAATTTTCGTTGTTACGTAAGAAAAATATTTTATAGCTTCGATTTTATTGCTTAAATAAATGTTGGGCGCGCGCTTTTTTGCACCCGAACTCTTGCAACGGTAATAAATGTTGTTCTATCTTATTATTTCAATTGCATTAACGGAGAAACGCGAACGTCGATCTGTAGTGTGTCTACATGGCACCGGTACGGAGGTGCCGAGGAATTTTGATTTGCATTCATAAATTCATAAAACGTAGCGAGACGTTCGTTCGGAGGAGCGAAAGTAAAAGCAGCGACCCCCAAAGTGCCGTTGCACCTCTCGATTAATCCGCGATCGCGGCGCGAGGTCAAGTCGTTGGCGCTTGCGCGCGTAAAGTCAAGTTCGAGGACGGCGCTCATAATCGTTTATTACGTGTACGCGAGAGCAGCAGGACAATGAGTTCGATGAAAAAAATTAAGTCGCTCGACGGCTGCGCGCCGAAGTCGCGCCTAATTTTCACGGTCGAATTTAGAGATAATCAATTCCGGACCAGTTACAAGTGGCCCACTGGTTCGCTTGTTACGCAGCGGCGTGCAGTTCATTATTCGAATTTGTTTGCAAACCCACCAAACCGATGGGTCGATTCGTTTCATGTTTATCATTGATTGCTCAGAGAGAAAAGTTCGGAATTAAAAAAATGGTAATTAGCCCGTAAATATTGCTTCGTGAAACGTAGTTTTTCGTGCGGTTGCGCAGAGCTACTTGTCAAATAAATTGAACAATCGATTCGTTTGCTTTTTCATTGCGAAAAGCCAAACACCCATGACGCTCGTGGCTGCAAGTTCCGCACCTTCGCGGCGTCTGACTGATGCAACTTCCGCTTAAGGTCCGTCGAATTTCTCAACTGTTCGGTCGACACTCCACCTACACGTCGCGAAGTCGAGCGGTGGGCAACGAAAATTCTGGTATACCAGTATTCAAATCGGCCGGCTCTCGAACGAAATTGACGGCATCGATCGATTTCGTCGCTGCACAATGCGAAGGCGTAGCCCAGCGCCGATATCGATGCTACGGTGTCCCGCAACTTCCAACTAGGTATACCTTTTATCGCGACGGCACAAACTTCGATGTAGAAACGCTTATCGTTAAATTAATACAATTAGCGTGAATAATATGTAGTTCATTGAATTTTATTATTTTATTCCAATGAAATTTATGGAATAAATTATTTCAATATGCAACTTACCAAAAATTTATACCACTACTTGATCTATCGTATCGTATCGTATTATGAAACAGGTTTTCTTACCTGAAACAAAAAAACAGAAATTTTGATTAATATACAGATTACTTAATTAATATGTGTGAAATTGATGTATTAGTGAAACTAAAAGTTAATGTTACGATGATAATAAGAAAATATTACGCAAAAATTTGATAAATCAACCTACAATAAGCCGCTGATTTTCAGAGGAACAAAACCTCCGACAACACCTTTAATGCCAAGCAGCCTTCACCTCGACTTTTTATCACGCGTCGCAAGATTAAAACCCATGAAAAAGTCACGAGAAATTCGACATACCACCTCGATATCTCACGCATTTTTTTGGAAAAAATTACGCGGGTAATTACGTACCGGCGAAAAAGTGAAGCAAAAAGAAAAAGGGAAAAAGAATCTTCGGTAGGTCTCATTACGGGTATCGAGCAGGAGATTAAGCTTATTGTTGTCGAAGGTCACTGTTCAGCTCGTTAAGGGGCTCGATAGGTCCGGCTATGGAACAAAAGCGCGCACGCAGCTCCGGAGGAGAGCAAAATTCAGCAAGGCTCCTTTTCGAATAATATATCACCGCTAGATAACGCAAACTCCGTTTAAATAAGAAAATAAAAAGTCAGCGGCGGATGATTAATAGCTCGGCAGAGAATAAAGAAAAACATTTCTGTAATAAAATCTCTATACAGTTCGTAAATTTCTATTTTTCATTCACTTGCGATAAAAACGACAATGTATAATGGTTCTTTAATTAGTCTGTCAAGTGAGGTGTCGCATTACGGCTTTTTTTCGCAAATATCATTACAGAAAGTCTTGAAAAAAATGCTGACGTTTACTAGACGCATGGGTATTCAACTGTTCATGACTAATTGTGGGAGACGCTACTTCAGCGGACAAAGCTTATTAGCTGTCGGCGGTGCGATGTAACTGGAACCGCAACAAAAGTTGCGTAATAGAGAGTGACGACGGGCAAGCAGGTGGACCGACCGAGGCACAAGCGTTTGCTCAAGCATCCGCACGATTGCTAACAAAGAGGATCACTTTGTTCTAGATCGTAACAGAGATACAATATAGTAATACAAAGGGAAATTCTCAACCGGAATAATCGTTGAGCAATTTCTAATTTATTTTCTGCATCTTTTCAATTTTTTAATAAATAACACGTACTTTAATAAACACGAAAAGAAGTTTTTGTAAAAAAGCAGTAATTGATAGTCTCGGAATCAATTTATCTGATAAAAATTATCACGCACTTAAAAGTCGTAATTTTTACAATAGTCAGTAAACAGCTGTTTTACAGTAGTTTTAATGAAAAAGGTTCTTAATCCTAAGCTTACTGAACGCATAGTATTTTTTTTTTACAAAAAAAAGTTAGGCTAATTTTTAAGAAAAAGTCTCGGTATAAATAAATAATTAAGTGTACTTAATGTAGTTCGAAGAATCGCGATATATTACATAAATTTCAGCACTGGTAAAAGTAATCAGTTGCTTGAGCTGCGACACATTTCGATTTACGGTGAGTCCACCTGACGCTAATTAACACCGCGGCTGAATTTCTCATCATCAAATTAATCCAGGAATTATGTAAACGTAAATTTAGACCCGAGGCTTCCGCCACTCTCGGGTTCAAGAAAACTCACACGAGATAGTTTTGGTCTGAACATATATGAATTAATTACCCTCCGGTTGAACGTTTTAGCCGAACAAAATAAATCATTAAAAGCCGAGATCTAGCAAATACGTAAATAAACGTTGATCGCACAAAGCTCGCAGTATGTAACCTGCGGTTTATAATTAGAACACAAATAGTGTTTCTATTGTACAGCGCGCAGGAACGACTCTTTCGTGAACATATTTTTAAACTCAGGAAACTATTTTCAGCTTTTTTTCGTCCGTTTATAATTCCGCGCTGTATGTGTACAGCGCGAGAATAGCACGCAAATTTTCCGACGCGAAATCCACGCAGCATCTGGTGCGTTCGGTCCTGGGAGAGTGACGGCTCGCGAGAGGCGATCCCCGTGCGCGCGCGAGAGTCTATGGAACAAGAACGGCGGGCGCGCATGCAGAAATGGCGCGCAGGAACGCAAGGTCGGATCTTTAATGCGCGAACGACGCCGATTGCACAAGGAAATTACGACAGTCTCACGATCCCGAGTCTATGCATGCATGTAAAGTATCCGGCGTCACTCGCATTTCTTCGCCTTTTTTATCAGCCGCCGTCCACGACACCTGTCCGCTATTATACCGAGGTCCGCGTGTTCTAGCGCGAAATTTCCATTTTCAAAAGTCATCAATGGTGCAGTTTCAGTTGCACCCGAGTTAATTGATAAGGAAACGCGAGGATTAGGCACGTAAATATGTAGATTTTAAAAGTACGGAAATTCTGATTTGTTTATTGAAGTAGATAAAAGTTAAGTAAAGTATTACAACTAAATAGTTTGCTTTTTTTAGTTTGCAAGAACCTTGAAATTAAATTGATTATCATATTTCACTACTGACATTAATTTCTATCAATAATATCGTAATACGAATATGAACAAAAAATGAATATTTATCGTTGTTCATTAAAAGCTCAAATTTAAAAATAATGTAAAACATTAGTTTAAAAAAGTATAATTTAAACAAAAAATTCAAAAAGAACAGTACACGCATTTTTACTATTGTGTAACGTCGACGCATTTGCGAGTTCGCAGCGTAACACGATATTTCTTTTCCTCCTTTCGTGCGACGTTCAGCCGAAGACAAAAGAAAAGAGCTCGGAGTTTACGGCTTCCTAAGTGAATCCGGCGACGAGGAGGTACTACGGCGATGCCCCTGGACGCATTGCGTAAGTCGTACACGCGAATAGTACGCGCGCGTAAAAAATGAGCGCCGCCAGTTTTCCCGATTCGGCACCGATTCCGCGCGCGCCGTTGGGAAATCGAGGGGGGAAAACGAGGAAAAAAGGCAAATCTTGTTTTGCTTCGTTTCGCCGAGTCGAGATGCCCTTTTTTGCCGGCATCAGCCTGCAAATGTATTCCTCCTTTGCGCAGGGGCCTTTTACGTGCCCGTGTACCTTTTTCTTAGCTCGGATCACTTGCAATATCATATCAATTCTTACGTAAATTCTCCCGCGGAGATTTTTTTTAATTACAAAATGTGAATAATTGTTTTAAATAGCCTTTACAAGTTAAGGGGACTTTATAAGCAATATAAAAACTACTTGCTAAAATTGTACGGGTACAGATTACTATACTTTACTGACAAATACAAAAAGTTTACGTAAAGTGTATTTTTTTTATTAAATGCTTTTAGCGCTTTTATTTTTTGAGAAATTACTTAATTAGATAGGGTTTGCTGTTGCTAATTTAAGAAAATTGTTTTTAAACATGTACGAGTAAAAAATTACTCCGATCGATTAAAAAGTATACATTGAGGTTAACTTATTGTTAAAGTGGTTCAGTTTTAAACTAATTCGAGCAAAGTTACAAATTGAGGAATTTACTTTTATTTTACATGTAGAGTTAACATTTTCTACTTTTGCTTTGAAAAAATTAAAAATTTAAATGCAGCAATTATGTGAGTAATGTTTCAAATGCACATTGCAGAAAAATTTTCATTTTTTCGATTTGAATAATTTATATTTTTTAAATTATTTTTTGAAAATAAAAGTTACTACTAAAAAAATACTTCTTGCCGAACTAAAAAACCTTTTAAAATCATTAACTTTAAATTTTTGCAGAATTGATGAGTGCATCATTTAAATCGAATTATGCAGCGCACTTGTTGCTTAAATATTAATTAAATAAAAATCGCATCAAATGACTATAATAAAATAAAAGCTATTTTTTAGTAAAACACGTGTAATTGAATCCTTCAGCTGATGTGAAACGAGAAATATTTCGCCAACTATGCAAATGTATGCGCAAGAGATGATGCAAGTAACAGTATTCAAGCACCATCAATCTAATTTAATGGATTAATATGAATCTGGTGCATGAAAGTGACTACATCGAATTGATTACTGATCTATGAATAATTCGATGCATATTCCAAGAATTGAGTTTACGAGTGTTCAAAGTGGTAGATTACTAATTTAATATATATCCATGTATAACGCATTAATATTCCTTTTATTAATAATCTTTACAATTAAAAATATCGCGGTGTGCAGGTGTGGGCCGTGCACAATTATAGACGAATACCTGACGAGCGAATTCCACTCGATGTGGTTTCGCTCAGATATAATATCGCATAAATCGCATAACATAGTCCTTGCGCGCATTTTAATTCGCTCGCGTTTTCCTACTAGTGACTTCGATAACGTCCGACTTTCGAACAGTTTAGTTAGTCCTGGTTTAGTTCGTCTAGTTGTCCGCACAAGTTGAAGAAACTCTTGTATAAATTTATTATCAAGGTAACGTATAATTGTGAATTATGGAAGATATTCAAGATATAAATAAATGATTATGAGAAAAGCCTAGTAAGTATCTAGTAATTATTATAAACTTTTCTAAAAGTACAAACTTTCAGAATTTGTTAATAATTCCTGGTCTACCTTACACGATGATCGATATTAGCACACGGTAAATGAGAGAATTCGCTTCAGCATCAGACCTACAGAAGAAACATAGTATCCATGTTTCAGAATATTTTCAACAATTTAATGGATACATTGCAGTGTTTAAAATTAAAAAATCGAAATCGCAGCCAAGCTGAGCTCGAGCCGCTAAGGTTCAGCTAATAATGCGTAACAGCAAGGAGAAGTAAGAAATCGTCAGGAGATAGCGCGCGTGACCTTCGAACGCCGCGTGAGAATTCGCTAATTGTCCGTGTGAATTTGAAACGTTCCATTAACAATTGAAATAACTTCCATTTCGAAAAACGAAAGTAAAACGCTGCCCCAAGGTGCCAATTGAATTCCGCGTCAATGCGAAAGACCACATCCATCGCGGGAAGACCACATTGCAAGTTCTTTTTTTGCAAGCAATGAAAAAAGCTGCAACAGCGGCGCGGTAGAGAGAAAGCAAGACAGAGAGAGAGAGCGTAGTTTTGTGATGGCAACCGAGCACCATCGGATAACCATGGCAACGCTTTGTTGTGGACGGTGCGGCGTGTTCGGAATCCCACCCACCGCGCGCTCGCGGCGCCGGGAGTACCGCGCTCTGTCGACATAACCACCGCTGGAGCAGCTATACGAAAGGAGGAGCGCCGATCCCTTATCTTCTCCCCGTTTAACTTTTCTCCGGCTCGGATCCCTCTCTGCACTATTGCGAAATCACCTCGGCCGCGCGCGCGCGCGCCAGGTATTTCGGCGAATGTCATCTCGCGATGTGCTCTCTCGCGCGCCGTCGCCCGCCGAGGGCCATCTCATTTTCCACCGGCTGCTCTTTAGTTTTTATACGGAGCAGATTTGAATTAGAGATCGTAGCGTCGGAACGCTGTATTTGGTCGGTTTTATTTCGACGTCGTGGTCGATAAATATTGCAAGGGAATTAAAATTATTTTTATTACCGCGAGCGATAGAGGAGAGCGGCAGGAAAAAAAGGCTATAAATTATCTTATGGAAGGGTCTTTATCTTCGACGTCTCCATGCGGTGAGGGCATTGGTTATACATTTCGCATAGCGAATGAAGCGGAACCCTCCGGGCGTTCTCCTCAATAGCGCGAATTTCGAATTATAAATAACAGTGGGCGACAAGAGGGAGAGAGCGGGATATTGGAAATTTTAGGCGAACCCGCAGCGTTAATACACAAATGCCGCGCTCTTTGATTATTCATCGAATCGTTTACGAGTGCTTGCAGATCTATAAGCCCGCGGTCTGCATGCAAAAGGGACGTAATCGAGGAAAGGAGGAGCAGACGCACCACCACGGGGTATATGCGCGCGACTAACGCAACTCCTCCTTTTAACGAGTGCTCTGGGATATAAAAAAAATTTTTCTTTCCGTCCGCGCACGAGAAAATTTTTCAGCGCCTCATGAATATGTATTTACTAGAGAATTTAATTACGCGAAAGAGCCGGGCTCAATAAATTTAGCCCGTCTATATCGGCGGATATTTAATTATCGCAGGGGGGGAAAAAGAAATTCGAGCGCAATTAAAATTTAGCGCCGTTCCAAAATTAATATCGGCGAGTGCTCGCAAAAGTGCGCGGAGGGCGAAGAAAAAGAGAGAGGAGCGCGCGGGCGGATTGATGAATTGCCGCGCGTAATGCGCGACAAGTCACAAACTCCGGTGCGCGTCGGGGGAGGGTTAAAACAGTACGCTCGATAAATGCGCGCTTTTCCGCTTGGAATTTAATTTGCCAAGATTCTTGCGCGTTCAAGCGGCGTCGCCTTTATTTTCTTGTTCTCGCGGCGCGAATGAATGTTTGCGCTCGTTTCTTCGTTATTCGTACAGCTCTTTTGAGAACGTTATATTTTTCTACATTGGCTTTTATTTTTATACAATTGTAATTAAACCTATCCGCCGCGCTTCAATTGGTGCTTTATTAAATGTTAAATTTAATTTTATATACATTTTAAATATTACATATTTAATGTAATTTTTAACAAATATTTATTACTCCTCGTGTACGAAAATAAAGTTTTAATTCAGTAACATTTATTTCGAATGTTACACGCGTGAGTGCACGCCAAACGAATCAGGTAAGTATGATTAAAAATTATATTTATCAAGCGCTAAAGAACTATACTTTTATGCGGCAAATAAAGAGCGGCAATAGCAGTGTCATTCCAACTTTTCGCAATAAGTGGACATGTTCTCCTGCTCTTCATATGCAGTATTTTAATTATTTCAAACACATTGGTTTAAAATTAAAATTTTTATATAATAAATAGTAATGAAAAATACTTTCCACATTTGTATGAAATTATTCTAATTTTAGTGTTATTTGAAAATTTAATCAAATTTTTAAAATGATTCCATATGTTTTTTAAAAAATTCTAAATTATTATCAATGAAAATAGTGAGTATTCATAATGTTATATGAGAAAATTCAGATTTTATACCTTCTTTGAACACAAGAGTTATTTCGTTAATCAAAAATATGCAAGGTATGCTTTCCGAAAACATAAAAAGATAGATAAAGAATGCCGCAAAAATCGAATCACAGGTTAATCCTATTGATTACATCTGATTATTGTACAGATTTACTTGTAGGTAATAAAAATGTTTGATTAGAGAAGCATGATTTTACATTTTCTAAAAATCGATGTTACGCTTATAAACAAATATAAATTGATTAAAAAATATTTAAAATAGAGATTTGTAATTACACAAAGTAAAAAGCCTCCAAAACTAGCTTATGTAACATCGAAAAAAGTATTGTTGATAATAAAAGAAAAATTTTCTTTTTTTGTTAGCGATGATGTTGACACTGTCAGTGAACGATCGGTCCTACGTACACGTGCCTTTATCTTATCAGAAACTCTGCCGCAGATAAGGAAACGATCAATTCGTAGGCCGACGCCATTTTATAGAATACTTGACTTTCAGCATTGGAGTAGGTACCGGCGACTGATGGGGTCTTTTCATTTGCATAATTTTTTACGATCACATACGACGTTAAAAAGAAAACATTAAAATTTATTAACTTTTTATGAGTTACACACTTATATTTTTAAATAAAATACCTTTTCCTTCAAAATTTATAAATTGTCACGTTGTAACAATCCAAAAGAGAAACTACTATCGTAAATACGACATTTGTTAAATACATAGTACCAGACAAAAAAGGCGTTGAATTAACATTACAAGCCACTGTAAAACGGGATGAAAAATGAAACAAGCGGGTCTCAGTTACCTTAAAAATCACCTGATTATAAGGCAGGCTAAAAGTACCCAAGCTTACTTCTCAAAAGAAGAGAAACAACTTACGAAATATTACGTAAATAACAATATTAATAAACGGTCATAAAACCGGCTTAGACAAAGCGCAAGAATTTCCACTATCGCTGAAAAAACGCATGGAAAAGCGGTAGATTCGAGGAGCTCGTATTATATTGAAGACGAGCTGACGAATCCGAAATCGCAAAGAAAGCGAGCGCGCATCCTCCCCCGAGGAAGCGTCGCCGACGCGCACCTAACCTCAAAACGACTCAACGCTAGCGGAGTGGTCACACGAGGCGCCTCGAAGTTAGCGCTGCTTTTATCTCCACCCCGCGGATAAGGTACACCAGGGCCTAGCTTCGCGCCCTTCGCGGATTCTCGAGAAAAAATGAAGTCTACTCCCGGGAAGGCGAACCTGCAATTTCCTGGAAAAGAAAGGGAGCACAGCGTGCGTGCACGTTGCAAGGAAAAAAACGACGCAAAGTCGCGCGCTCGCGCGCGATCGATATCGCGCGGCGACCCTCGTATATTCGCCCGTGCGTGTGCGCTCCGCTCCCCTGCGTGTGGGTGACCGTGCGCGAGTATTTACGCCGTATATAAAGCAAAGTACTCTCCGCGGAGTTCGCGCTCGTCACTAACCTGGTCGACGGAGCTGGGACGGGGATTAGGTTGCCTTGGCTGGGTCGAGGGCGCGGTTCCTCGCCGATGACGCTGCTGGCCTGGCGAAACTGCGGCTTTCAGGTGTTCGGGACACTGTCGGAGGAACTGTGCTGTGGGACGACCAAAATCACGGCACACACAATGGCGTGCGCGCGGCGAGTGTGCGCACAGCGACTCGAACACCTCGCGAGCTCCGGCGCGGTGGCCGCGGCATCTGGCGGCCCGCGTACGGACGCCCGCGGCCCGACGCGCACACATTGAGTCATTGACGCATCTCGGCATCTTGCAGCGTCGCTGCTGTCAGCTGCATTCGGCTTTTTATTTCGGCTATTTGAATTTGCGGGTTCGTCATCGCATTGCGTTGATCGAGTCTACTTCTAATTTCCACACAGGCCGCAGAGCACTTAGCACACTAGTGCTGCCTTTGCCGCGTGCTCCGAATGCTCCGATGCTCTACCTCAGGATGTTGCTGAGGACCTCAGCTTCGCCAACAGCTCAGATGCTCCAAAATGCTTTAAAAACTTTATATCTGTTTATGCAACGTATATATAGGTATAGCGAGAACCAAGCAAAAGCCGGAAGGCCCTGCAGTTTGCTACAACGCTCTCTAAAAAAACGTTACTGATTTTAAAATTTGTCTTTTTAACTATTACATTAAACACAATTTTTATTCCGTCGGCAATTATTAATAGTTTTTTATTTTTGAAATCTGAAAATTAAAACACTAAACGAACAATGATCTCAGATAACACTTTTGATATCTTGATGGAAATTCGCAAAATCGATCAGCAAATATCGGAGCAAAGAAGTAAAATATCGCAAAGTACATCAGAACTTCTTGATTTAGAAAGAAATATAGACCACATTCAAAAGTTAAAAATGAAGGCTCATGTAATTCTAAAAAGCTCTGAAGGGAGACTAGCCAATACTCGTGATGAACTAAAAAATGTACACTGCCTGTACAATAATTCTTTAGAAATGCTTGCTGAAAACAATATTGTTCATAATATAAGAACAAATGTCCAATCTTTGGAGGAATTGAGAAAAGAGAGAGATTATTTTCAAGAAAAATTGTTAACTTACACAGCGGATAAGGAAGAAACTGCCAAAAAAGTAAATGATACTGAACTTCAAATTAATATAGAAAAGGTACTTTATCTCTTATAAAAATTATTTATGTACAGTAATCTTATAATTAATTTACACTTTTTAAATTATTAATAGAAAAAAAATGCTGCTGTATTAATAAGATTACAAAAAGATTTACAAGAATTGTTAGAGGAGGAAAAGAAGCTCCGTAATCAATTAAAGTCTTAGTAATTTAAGAACAACATTTTGTAAGTATGTTGTGATAATAAATTAAATAAAGCTATATTAATTCATTGTTCATATAATTTGTCTATGCATTCTTGATTAAATTTCACAGTATTCTCCAACTCCGAGAATTTGAAAGGCATGTTAAGTAATGTTTTCATATGTTCGTGAACAGACTGTATACTCTCTCTTCTTTCTGAAACTTTTTTTAACAGTTCTTCATTTTCTTTTTCCATATTTTCAATGTACAATTCCAAGTTATCGCATTCCTTTTTCATTTTTTCTCCATCCAAGGAACGCAAATGCAGATTCACATCTCCTGGTGGTCTCCTGAAATTAAGAATTAAAATTAAAGTTAATATACAAGAGAAAGAAAAACCAACAAAAATAAAATTTACCATAGTTTCACATCTTGAGGTATAGTTGTTTCCTCAGTTAGTTTAGCTAACTTTCTCATACCATCTACCATGCATTCGTCTGTTACTAGCGCTAGCAAAGTTTCATCCAATGCTTTTGCCAAGTCCTTTTCCATTGCTTTTTGCAATTTTTTAACTGCTGATTGTCTCAATTTTGGTATTGTGAATATTTTCAAATATTCTTCCTCACTACAAAGGAAACAAATTTTTAATTTTTTATTTAAAAGATTAAACCAAGCATCAAAATTTTTTGTTTACCTCACGCATTTGGCAATGTCTTGAAACCCATTGGCGATAGCTGCTCTAAACATTACCAAGTTGTTAGGTTGCGAGTCTTCCTCGGGAGCTTCAGTCATTTTGCTTTCTTCCATCGTAAAGTAAAATTATAAAAGAAATTCTGGCAAAAGAGTATTAACTGAAGTCCGATGGATTAACCTTTCAATTCCATTGTCCACACCACGTGTATCGAGCGATCAATAACAAAACCATGCGCGCTTATTTGTTTATACCAACTTTTTACCGATCGGTTAATCAAGTCTGACTGTCTGACAGACGAATGAAACCAGATGCACCGACGAGACTACGACAAGGCATTTCGTGATCACAGCGACCCCTATATTAACGGCGGTAATCTACACTTGTTCAAGCTATCAAATTTTTCGATTTCAATTTTTTTAATTAAGTATAACTCTAAATTATTTACTTCATATAATGCAAAAAAAGTTGTAACATAAAAGAACAATTTAAAAAAAATGAAATATCTACTTGCAATAAAAATGTGAACCACTTTCTATCACGCTTAAAATAAATTGCACGTGATATTGATATAAAGCTAAAGAATGAATTACGATTCATTTTTTATTTAATAGTATTTCAATTTATAATTTTAAAATTAGAGTTAATATTAATTTGAACTCATTTTTCTTAACTCACAGAAGTAATGTAGATTACATCAGAACTATTAGTGTTTCTCCTTTTAATAAAAATCAAATTTTTCATGTTTACACAACTTATAAATTTATTCAGATCACTTTTATTTGTTTACAAAAAGATTCATAAATCTAGCACTAAGAGGTGAGCTTCAATTGACTATAATAATATAGTATTTTATAAATCAGTAAAAAAGCATTTGTATATTATTGTTAAACACTTTGTATCTTATACTCTAGAAAAAAATTTTTTTTATTTAAAATACAATATTTGAAAAATACTTTAATGTAAGTCGCATTTTATCGTACATATTCTTTGAACTAGAATTTTTGTACTTGGTTTCACAGTAAAATTTACGATTATATTTTAACAAGCAATATATATTACGAGTAGAAAAATATTCCTATTGTAAATGTATAAATTATTAATATCAATATAGTATAAAATTAAATATTAATAAGCTTTATGACCAGCACAAGTTTGAATATGCAACTGTCAAACATCTCTCTTGAGAGCATTGAGGAATCAAAGTTGTATATGAAATCTATTTTTCATACATTAGTAATACCTACTTAAAAATAACTTAATCATAACATCTTTTAGAAATAAAGCGAAGAAATAATGATTGTTTACTTCTTTTTGGAAGATTTATCAGCTGCTCTAGCAAAAAGTAGGAACAATTGTTCCAATGTAGAAGATAATACTGAATAATCTTCAATACAAGAATATCTTTTCTTTAAATCGTTCATCAGATCATACATTTGTTTCCAAGTCACTGCAGTAGAAGTTACGTGATACGACAGGTATGCCTGAAATCAAGGAAAATAGCATAATAAAAATGACAAAAATGATATTTATGTACAGAATTTTTTTGTTAAACTTACTGAGTTCTCATCAACAATTTCACAAGGTAAAGCACCTTCGATTTCGTTTTTAATATTTACAACCTTTTCTTTCGAATTTTCAGGGTTTAGCTTTAACTGAATGTCATAACCAGCTCCAAATCGTTGTTTCAACTCTTGTGATGGTCCTATGCACATAAGTTTACCATCTACCATAATTGCTAATCTGTTGCAAAGTACTTCGCATTCTTCCATACTGAAAAACATATAGTAATTATTATTATTTCAAATTACTATTTAATTAAAAAAAAAAAAAAAAAAATTATTACCTATGCGAAGTTAATATCACTGCTTGTCCTGTTGCTTGACAAGATTGAATGACATTCCAAAGAGATCGACGAGCTGCTGGATCAACCCCCGTCGTCGGTTCATCCATTAAAACTAGATTTGGTATTCCTATAAGAGCTATTGCGATGTTTAAGCGTCTTTTATTTCCCCCACTGTAGGTTCCGCTTGGCTGAGCCGCACAAGCGTTCAAGTCTGTGAATAATCAAAGACAACAAATGATTAATCTATATTTAAAAAAAAATTATTTTAAAAATCATTTAAAAAGTATTTAACATTCATTTATAATTAGAATTTTATTCGCATTTTTTTTTTAAATGAATGCACTAAATAAAAAATTATCAATTGGATAATTGAATAATCTTAAATCCAACTTGTTCGTTCATAGGCTTATGCTTACTCAGTCTATTGATCCATTTTTTTACTTCTGCTGATACTTCAGTTTCAGGAATACCGCGAAGTCGAGCAAACAGCCTTAAATGATCATAAGCATTCAATGATTTTATTATGGCATCATTTTGCGGGCAATATCCCATTTCTTTAAGATACTGCAAAACAATGACAATCAATGAAACATATTATTTTTAATAATTTTAATTTTTTGCAATGCCTACCTGTGGATTTTTTCTAATATCTTTGTTACCCAAATACATCATTCCATAGTTGGGTATCTCGTCGCCGGTCATCATTTTAAAAGTAGTACTTTTACCGGCACCGTTGACACCCAACAATCCAAAACATTCGCTTTCGTGTACACCAAAACTCACGTCGTCTACGGCTACCAACTTTCCAAATAATTTTCTGAGTTCATAAATCAAAAATATGTTACCATTGATCTCTGAAGAATTAAAATGCCCATTTTGTTGATCTTCCGTTTTTTCATTCACTGGCTTAGCCACACCTTCATCTAGAATTAAATTAATTCACATAATATTAAAATTAATTGTAGAAGCTCTAATTACTTTAAGAAAATTACTTACACCTGCTCTTGATTTTGGAAATTTCAAAGGCAATTTCATGTTTTGCTTTCTTTACCTGTTCTTCAAAAAATTCGTCAGTATTATCGGGCTTGCCACTGAAAATCCGTGCTATCAATTTGCTTATCAATTTGTGCTCCAAAATGCAAACTAACGTACAGTACAAGATTGGCATGAGACATAAAGTCAATACACTTGTTTCTAGAGCTACGTCGCTTTCAAAATTACTAAAATATTTCAAAGGATTTGTACAAGTCCCATTAGTGCATTGTAAGGCTAAAAACCAGTAACATAAATTTAAAAAATACGATTTAACGAAGCATGCTTTCAAATCAAATCTTACCTGCGCATTCTCGATTAGACTCAACATAAGATAATTTAGCGCAATTAGCATTCTTATTTGCAGTTTTGAAGAAAGATATCAGACCGTGTAAAAAACTTATGTACGGAGTAAGTAAAAAAAATCCTTTTTGAATTGGACGGATGATGAGAAAAGTTTTAGATTCCACAAACGTAGCAACCAAGTGCATTATTAACTCCACCGGAACTGAAACAATAATCGCATAATTAAAATAATGATAGAATACATATTAAAAATAATAGTTCAATAACAAGGTTTAATATCATACTGAGACCAAACGGCAAAAGACTAAGTAATTTTATGGCAGTACTGGTAGACGTTTTCCAGAAGCTGAACACATAAACAAACGGCAGGACGTTTAATCCGAAGAGTAAAAGCAGCAACAAGAAGATCGCTAAAAAAAATTATAAAATGTTTTAAAATAATAAATTTCACAATCAATTTAAATTCACCATTTGTCACTAAACTAACCAGCCGCAGCAGGCTTAAATAATCCAATGGCAAGTGCAGCGTCGATGATAAAGAAACCAATGAATAGTGTAAGGGCCATCGCCGAGTAATGAAGGAAATCGAAAAGGAACATAGTGCCCCAGTAGTTGAAACAAGAGACGCCGGTCATGCGTTGTAGCTGTTTGACATTTCTGGTATGCTCTCTAATTGGATGCACTACGAAGAGGGCTACTGCCAGGCTCAGGTAAGAGACGAGGATCACGGCTAGAATGTAGGCCTTGATCTCCGCGCCGTAGACCAGCTCATCGACAACCAAACGCTCCGTGTTGTCGGGGTACTTTTGCAGGGACATAGAAATACTGTAATCAGATCCCAATACTGCTTGGACTATGGCGTTCGAGAGTAAAGATATTGAAAGTGGCTGAGAATAAGAGGCTCTGAATACATCGTACAAAGCCAAGGCGAATAGTTTTTTTCCGGTAACATAGAACTCGGCACTGGCCAGTAGGCGCTGAGTATAGGTTGAAAAGTCGCGCTTGCCAATTTCCAACAGAGCTTTAAAAATCAAAATGAAATTTTATTAAGTTTATAATACTTTAGATTTTTTTTGTTTTTAGTCATTAATATTGTATACCTTCAACAAATGTTTCAGCTTTGGTTTCGGTATCATCGATATTAAATGACTGACCGTTCGATGCTTCAACTAGAGATTTATAATGATCTCCGAATTTCTTGCCGTCGCCATGAATTTTATAATAGGACAAAATATTTGGATACATATCAAGTTTTATCGGCATTTCATCGTACTCAATTTTTGATGAAAAATGATTCTCTAGTATGAACCAAGAGCAAATTAATGTCAAAATAATCTATAAACAAAAAATCAATATTACATTACTTTCAAATACTGAAATTAACAAATCAATGGCCCCAAATAAAATTTGTATCTTCTTTGTTTATGCACAGAAGATTCACATTTTTAATTGGAGACTATTGAACTATTTCATATTAGCATTAGGGTAAATAATTACAAAACACATCATAACAAAGGGCAATGCTGCATTTTTCCAAGTATATGTAGACTTCTTCAATAGCAATGCCTTTACTGATTGAAGTAAAAGTTGTTTATCTTTTAATTTTTCTACAGTGTCAATGAAGGGTTGAGAAGTTTCAGAAGTAGTGTCATTATCACGTGTAACTCTACAATAAAATATAATAAGTTAATAAATTTTGTTGGAGTTTAAATTACGTTAGAAATCATTAGTTGCTTTTTATAAACTATCCAATTGTTTTTACTTACTTTAAAAATACTTGCTCCAAAGTAATTAAAGAAACACTTATTCCAGTTATTCCAAGTTCCGTTTTGTGACGCTCAAGATTATCCAAGGAATCAGGAAGTTCCTCATTTAATGGAAGACTGAGAACTATTTTAGTGTCTTCAGTATTGAGCACTTCACTCTGAGGATCTATATGGTTTTTTATGTTTTCTGGATCACACCCAGATAATGTTGATAAAGTAACTTCTATATTTCCTTGACCTTAAAAAAAATAAATATAATTAATTTTCGAGATATCATTTATTATTATTGCAAGTTGAATTTGATTATATTACCAAGCAGTTTTTTTAGGAACATGGAAGTTCCGTAACTTCTCAAATTACCACTGTGCATTATTGCAATTCGATCTCCAAGAACATCAGCTTCTTCCATATCATGAGTACTTATTAAAACAGTTTTTTCACCTCTCATTTTCTTTTAAAACAGAAATAAGATTTACTTTAAATGTCATAGAAAATATTTTATTTTGTTTTTTACTAAAATAAAAAAAGTAATAGTTACTAATAGTATATTCCAAATGTCACGTCTACTTTCTGGATCCAATCCAGATGTTGGTTCGTCTAAAATTAGCGTCTACAAATTTAGAAAGTGTTAAAATATCTTTCCATTTATACACAAATATAATACATCTACATTTAAGGATGTTTACCTTTGAATCACCTATGAGAGCCATACCAAGACTAACACGACGTTTCTGTCCACCAGATAATTCTTTTGGTAAAGAATTACGTTTCTCAAATAATTTTAATTTTTCTAGTAATGATGTTACTTCGCTTTCAGCAGATGATTTAGAATTGTTACTTTTCAACTAAATTATAACAAAAAAATTTTTTCATTACTTAAATTAAAAAAGTATGAAGTTTTTACAATTACCTTAGCAAAGAGTAATAATTGCTCAGCAACTGAGAGATTTGGAAAAAGCATATTTTCTTGAGGGCATAATCCTACATTTCTCATGTAATCATTGGAATGATTGTTCACATTTAATCCATCAATTAAAACCATACCATCTGAAGGGCTAATCATTCCTGCAAATTACAGGTTTTAAATTAGTAAAATAATACCTTTATAATACAGAAAATATGTTTTATGCTACCTTACCTGTTAAAATGGACATCATAGTAGTTTTTCCAGCTCCATTATGACCTAGCAATGCAGTAATTTGTCCTTGGTAAAAATCAACCGAAACACCCCTCAAAGCATGTACTTTCTGAAAAAATTTTGAACTGAATCAATGTAGAATACTTTTAAAATTTGTAATAATTTTTATAAAAATTATATGTTATTACCGTTTTCCTGAACAGACTTATATCATAAGATTTTTTCAGATTTCGAATTTGAATGCCAGGAGTGTAAACACCTTCAGTTACTGGCTCAAATGGAATCCCCTTGGTATCATTAAAATCAAAATTTTCCACTTTGTTATAGTCATGTGATTGATTACTTTTTTTAAATATCTAAAACGTCAGAATATGATTAATTATTTATATGCAAAAAAATAAATAATTACAATCATTACCTTCAAAAAATAAAATGGATTTTTCTTGACTCCATATTTTCCAGGATTTATTGCGTATATATAATTAGCCATTATAAAATGAAAAAGTGTTCCCAACATACTAAAAATAATAACAACTCCTACACTGCCTGCTGTCCCATATGAAAGTTTTCCAGTTCTAAATAAATTATTCCAGTGCACTCCTCTTTCTAAAATAATAATTAGTATCATAATTATAAATTTACATTAAGAAAACCGTTCGTAACAATTTTTTTAGGTTGCTAATTTTCTTTACCTGTAGTTTCGTAGTAATTGTATTCATCACATGCTCTATAGAGCAATATATTTGGAAATAATATTCCCAAATAAGGGATTATCTGGTAAGAATTGATACTTATTCCATATTTTTGCATAACTGAAGTTCCTACATACAGTATTAAGATACCTGTTACCATAAATAAAGCTAAAAAATAATTAAAAATCATTTGTTAAAAGTTTTTTTGATTATGTATTAAAACTAAAAAATTAGTAAAATTTACTTATCCTTACATCTAGTAAAGTATGCTGAAATATGCATGCCAAATGTTATTAGGTGACAAATGTGAAATATTAACACTAAAAAAAATATAAAAGCGTTTCCATTGTATATAAGTGGATCTGCTTCCTCATCTGAAGTTACAGTGAGTAAAATAACCACAGGAACAATATAAGATAGACTGAAAATAACTCCACTTATTAACCAGCTCAATAAATTTAAGTAATTAGGAACTCCATTCATTGCCATTAAAACCTATAATAGAGCATAACATTTGTAATTAAACTTAATTTAATTAAATTACAATATTAAATAACATTCTTACATTTACGCCAATAAATTTTTCATTTGAAGCATTGGATGTTTCTACACAAAGAGGAATCAGAAAAGCTATCAAAATAAAGGCACAAAATGCCTCTCTAAACATTAAATCTCCAGTATTTGGAATAAAATGAGGTGGTAAAGGCATATTCTGCATTGACATCTGAAATTTATCGCAATTATTAATTATTATTAATTATATTTAAAAAAAATTCTTTATAAGGTTTGCACATACCTGGACTGAAATATTTTTTTGTTTTATTTTAATAAAAGATTGGTCTAGACACAATTGTAATGGACTTAATTCATTCAATACATCGGTATAAGAATTTGATAAATCATATAAATTATCTGGATATCTTTGAACAGTCCATACTTTGTATTTTAAATTTTTAGTAGAAATATCAATACTTTTATTTTCAAAAGCAATAGCAAAGTAGCAGTAGTATTTCTTTCTGTCTTCAATAAGGCTTTCTTCAGTTGGAAAACTTTTCAATACTGTAAACAAAATAATAATTATTTTAACAAATGCACTATGTAAGAAAAACTTGTGACAATTTTAATTACCATCAGTTGCATAACATGCGTGTACTTTTTTCATCAAATTGCTTGTAAAGGTATTGTTTGGTGTATAGCACAATGTTGCTGGTTTTGAATATATACTGTTTCTATTTTCAGGATATATAGTTGAATTTTCATAAAAGTAGGATGTTGTTACAACTATGTTTCTGATGCTCCAGAAGCTGGCAATAAGTATTATCGGAATAGCAAATTCAATGAACAGTCCAAGTTTCCAATGCCTTTTGCGGACTAACAAACTCTTGTAGAGTAAGAGTCCTAAGACTCTAAATTTCTCTCGCAACATTTTAATCTGCACTGGCACAAATCTTGTCAGCTCTAAAAATAGACTTTATTCACTATTACTTGAAAGTAGAGCAACATTCTTATAAAACGTAAATATTTTTTTAACTCAAAATAAAAGAAGACTCACATTTAGCATCAGTCTCAGCCATAGCAGAGCTATAGTAAGGTACCCAAGCCGCAACCTTTGTTCTCCACTACTTTTTACAACTTCGTTACTTCCGGTAGATTATTCTTTCTCACGTCTTGTCACCACGAAATCTTCAAAGCAAATAAGGCACAGCTCCTCCGCCTCGGCTTCCATCCACTCGCTGTCGCCTTCTGACTTCAAGTGTAGCTGTAGTCGCTGTAGATTCCAAATACTTGTACAAACAATCATTGGAAATCCCGGAAAGTCCCGCCGCGAGTCTTGCGAAAGTCCGCGGGTGCCGACTGCCGCGCCTGTTTCGCGTCGTCTGCTGGCGCTGATCCCGTTACCACGCGCGTCTCTTGTCTTTTGCGCCGACTGTATGTATATATTTACGTACATACGTATAGTCTGGTACAGTTTCGCCGCAGTATCCCCACCCCGAGGAGGAGGGTGGAGACCGGCGTTTCGCCGGGCCGGCCATGCCGGCGCCGTACGCCATCGATTTCGATTCCGCTCGCTCTAGAACTTCGTAATTCCGACTTTGACCTTGAGGACATGTAGCGACTATTTTACAATTTTTCGCGAATTACTTATAACGCGGTTTTACCGCTTATCTATAATGCGTAGCGCGTAAGTCCGGTCACGTTTGTATAGTACGATTATATTTGCAATAGACATTTAAATTCTTGTGCACTGACGTATGTATTTATCAGTATTTTGCAGTTACACAAATTATATAAATTATCAGTTGCGACTGGGAAAAAGCTAGAAAAAAAATAATTTACAATGAATTTTGCTGCCTGCAGAACTTAAATTCAACAAAAATGTGAATGTACAAGCTTATTTTTGCCCAGTTTATTTTTGGACGCCTAAAACAAGATTAAGATTATAAATTACATTCTTTCGTTTTTTTTTTTGTTCTCGTGTCTGAAGTTCGTTTACATGATTCTTCCGCTGTAATATGATTATATTCCTCCCTCTTCAGTTCGTAAAAAATATTTTCTGTTACAGAAGCGCGAATGGACAGACCATCGATCGATTGTCAAGTCTGGGAAAATCCGGAGATCTGGGAAAACCTTTTGGCAACCAAGGCAACTCGTACTTACCCGCAAAGCAAGGTCACCGAATCTATGGTTGTACACATAGGTCTTACTTATGCAAGACACTGACTACTTTGCACGATAGGGATAAACAGTTGAAGAAATATTGGAACAGTTTGACTAAAAACAACGCTTCTTTTTAATAAATTTTTTTAAGGAATCATTTGCACATAATCTCCAGACTACCATAAACAAAGTAAAAAATCTGCAATCGCGTTTCATAAGAATTCTGATAAAGCTCTGATAAAAAAAAGAAACTACAAGCATTAAATTTGAGCCCGCGTGATTCAGCGCGCGTCCGCGGGGGAGTTGTACGAGTGGAAGCTGCGATACAACAATCGTCTGCCGATATCGAAATCCCGAGCCCCGGTTGGCCAATAGTCATAACGCTCATATAGCCCATTATCAATTATTCATATCGGCCGAATGCTCCGAATGCTTTCTCACCTTTGTCTCGGCGCGCTCTGCCGCGCTTCGCCTCCCCTGCATTTTGGGAGCGCCTGATGCTCCGATGACGTCACTCGCGCTCGCGCGCGCTCCTCGCAGCCTTCCCCGCTAATAAAATGAGCAATAAACGACGCCTCCCGAAGAGAGCGAGCGCCTAGCCCCGCGAAATAATTACCGCTCGCCCGTTAATGGACGAAAAATTACAATAGGAGTACCGGCAACGTGAGCTTGAGGTACAGTTTGTTTTATTGACACGAATGAGGTAGGATAATGGAAACAAGACTCTTCTTGGCTTTATAGGGCGAAAAGAATTTGACTCTTCATTTTTGCGTGATGTCACATTGGCGGCTCTTGCGAACAATGAGCATATCTAATTACTCGAGATGTCGAGGCCAGTACTAACAAAAAAGTCATCGATGCCGTCGTACTTGCTTGCGTTATCTATCGCTAAGACATGGTTTCGGGCTTCATGTGGTTAACGAGGTAAATTGTTATAATCAAATTAGTAATAATTATGTATTAATAAAAAATAAATGATTATACTTCAGTATACAAAAGTCAAGTTTCCAAATGAATTTAGAAGTAAGGTATTAATTTTGATATTTTGTTAAAATGGATAAATTTGCTTTTAATTTCTTTACTTGCCAGTATCTAAAGCATAATTATCATTACGTCAAGAGTGACTTAAGAATTTTTTGAGAAAAAAATAATTACGTAGATCGTATTTGTACCTTTAAAACAATCATTCATGGCTTCTATTGTTATAGTCATTTTCATGACAAAATAAGTGCGCCTATATATTGTGTTACCGACATACGTAACATTTAAACCGAAGTCTGTTATTTGTATTTTAAGCACTGTTTATTTGCTATCTTGCGTTTTATATTTATCAAGCACTACAAACCTAATATTGTCAAAATTTCGTCAATCTTGTTTTTTTATGCTCTCGGTATTGAGTTTTCTGTTGATGTTGTAACCAACGTCGATGCACTACTTCAGCTCCTGAGATGAGTCGATGCAGATGAATTTACCCGTCAGTACCATTATCGCCAATCTGTTACAGAGAGCCTCGCATTCATCCATACTAAAGCGAACGAAGGGTCGAAATAACGATTTGAAAGATGTGCAGTTTAGGTGTAATAAACACAATCGAAGTCATCACTTATATTACCTGCGAGAGACCTCCTGGGCTTGCAATGTCCCGTCCACATGATCGTGTTCAATGTGTAAAACACAGCATTGCGCTTACTATTAGTTTGTATGCAAAGCAAGTACTAATTGCGAACTTCCGTATAACGAAATCCAGATATCGACGAACTTCGATCCGATTGGAGCGACATAATTAGAATATGATATTAGTTCTCTACTTCAGACTTTTTAATTCACAAACTTTAATGATGAATCTTTATGCAGTATTTTTTATTTTCTACGATTTTGAGTTTATAATTGTTGTGAAAAATTATTATAAAAAATTATAAAAATACTTTATAAAAATTACGATGAATTACCGTTAGTATAAAGTTATTTACTTTTACAAAACTTTTATTATTTTTTGTTACAATAAATCGATTTTCATGCGTAGATGCATTTCTTAAATAATTGCTTAATTTTGTGGACAATTATTGTTGTACAGAGAAATTTTTAGACTTTGCTATTATAGGCACTCACACTTTAAATCGTCTCTTTACCTCTCAATACAGCTTATAAAAATAATATAAATAAGTGAAAGACAAGGGTAAAAGATTAGTGTTTTTATTTTTTAGTAGTGTCGTCATTAGCGGCTCTTGCGAACAATAAGAACAATTGCTCAAGTGTCGACGACAGTACGGAGAAGTCCTCGATACTGTCATATTTTCCCTTCATTACATTCATTATATTGTACAGCTTTCGCCAAGTCGTGTCGTCAGGCTTGACGTGGTACATCAGGTATCCCTATAGAAAAAAACGAGAATCTGATTGCTGACTGTTCAAACTTCAGGATCAAATAAAAGTGACTTTCTAATTTTACCAAATTTTCATCAACCAATTTGCAGTTGAGGGACTCGGCCATATCCCTCTTCATGTCTTCAAGCTGATCTTTCGCCTTTTCCGGATTGAGTTTTATCTGGATGTCGTAACCGGCGCCGAAACGCTGCTTCAGCTCCTGGGACGGGCCGATGCAGACGAATCTACCTCCTACCATTATCGCCAATCTGTTGCAGAGAGCCTCGCATTCCTCCATACTGAAGCGATCGAAGAGTCGAAGTAACGGTGTCAAATGTGCGGTTTATATGTATAATAATAAATAGAATTTAACATCTCTTTATCGAATTACCTGTGAGAAGTCAGAACAACGGCTTGACCTGTTGTCTGACAGGACTGGATGACGTTCCACAAAGACCTTCTGGCACCTGGATCGACACCCGTCGTTGGCTCATCTAAGAGGACCAGATTCGGTATGCCAATTAGAGCAATGGCTATGTTTAGGCGCCTCTTGTTACCACCGCTGTAGGTACCACTTGCTTGGGCTGCACACCTCGTCAAATCTAAAATTAGAAAAAAAATTTGGGTGATTGAATTTCTTATTTTCTTTCTGGAAATTGTCAAGGGTTGAGCTTTTGAGCAATTACTTAGTCTTAGGATCCATGCGTTCACTTCATACTCAACCTGATCTTCGGGGATACCTCGAAGTCGGGCGAATAGTCGCAAGTGGTCGTAAGCATTGAGCGAGCTTATAATCGCGTCGTTTTGTGGACAATAACCCATTTGCGAAAGAAACTGAAAATCATTATGTTCTATTACATTTTTATTAAACTTAACTAAAAACTAATAAATAAGCAATGTATTATTCTTATGCAATTAATTTAAGTAGGATGTTTATATAAAATTTTACGAAAAATCTGATTAATAGTTCAGATGAATATTAAATATATAGTTTTAAATTTCAAGATGCAGAAGATTTTTCTGACTATTTAAAGTAAATTTTTAAGACAAAACCAATCGTTTGACATAAAAAACATACAGAAAAGTTTATTTATTCCGAATCTTATTTTTCGCAAATTATAAGTTGCTTATTTAAATTTCATTAAAGTAAAAACCAATTCATAACTAGGATCTTAATAAATTAAACTTACGTATTTTCTATTTGAGTTTATATCTTTGTCGCCTATATACATGATGCCGCTGTCGGGTATTTCACCCCCAGTCATCATCCTGAAAGTAGTACTTTTTCCGGCTCCATTCACACCCAGAAGCCCGAAGCACTCGCGCTGGCTCACCCCAAAACTGACATCCTTCACTGCCTGCAGCGATTTGTAACGTTTGCGCAGCTCGTACACGAGGAACGTCTGCTTCTTCGCATTGCCAAGTTCTGGTGGATGTTCCGTGTTATTGTTTTGAGCTTTGTCACCAACGCTGATACCGTTCAATTCAGCTGCTGCAAAAATAATTTTTTAAGTTCAAAGCTCACGGTTACTGTATTATCATAAGGTATTATTACCACTGGTCATCGATGAAATTGTGTGTGCAATCGATAATTTTTCTCTCCTTACTTGCTCGTCGACCGTGAACTCCGGAATCTCGTATTTCCTCACTCTGGCCATAATCTTCTGGATCACTTGATTCTCCAATATTGCAAGAATGGCTACGTACAGTATCGGAGTAACGCAGAGGTACACCAAGCTTTCCTCCAAAGTAATGTCCTTTTCAAAATTGGTGAAGAACTTCTTTGTAGTTTTGCACACCCCATCGCGACATCTATAATCTAAAGATCATTTAACCGATTAATAAATGCACTCGATGCAAAGATTTAGTACAAATTTCTTACAGCAGCAATAATCTAAATGAAACATATCGAAAAAAGATTGTGGCCGGCACATCGTCTCGTAAAAAGAATTTGGCATTCTTATGCATCTGGAATTTTCTTGCGCAGTTGTAAAGAACGAGCTTTGACTGTCGAAAAAGCTCACGTAAGGAATTAAAAGGAAAATCGGCTTTTGAATGCTCCTTAGTACTCTTACGACTTCGTACTGGCTTAACGTTTGCTTCACAGCGTCCATTATCAGCTCCACGGTAACTGAAATTACGCATGAATAATAATATTGAGTGAGTAATCCAATCAAAAAAATTATTTATTCATATAATTGCAATGAAATAAATGAAGCTTACCTAAACCTATAGGTATGTAAGTTAAAATTCGCACAGTTGAGCTCGGACTTATACTAATAAAACTAAAGCAATAAACTAGTGGCAACACGTTTAGAGCGAATATAACTAACAGCATCAGCGAAATCACTGAAAAAAACAATAATTAATCGTAGCTTAATATCCCTGCTGAAAAAATTCCAGTGATAAATAATCTTACGACTTATTTGATAAATCATTTGATGTTTGATAAATCAGTTGAAATGTAATAAATCAAGCGATAAATCAGGTAAGGAATCAAGTGATAAATCATCGAATCAGTTGATATCTGCTAAGTCTAAAATCTAACGTTTTCGGATGATTTTTTTATATGATTTATCAGGTATCAGATATTATTTATCATCTGATTTATCCAATATTACGTTATTTATTAAATTTCAAAAAATTTATCAGATGATTTATCACCTGCTTGATCCTTTCAACAGGGAACTAAGTACCAATTTAACACGAAAATTATGTGTAGTTTAATAATTAATGTTTAATATCACTCACGTATCTCTTTGGAGCCGTATATCCGAAATTCAAGGGCGTAATCCATGCAGTAAAAGCCGAGAATGATCAGCAGCGATATCGTCATGAGAATCGCAAAGTCGTAGAGGAACATCGTCCCCCAGTAAGTGAGGGGCGAAACGCCGGCCATGCGTTGCAGTTGCTTCACGCCGGTTCTGGACTCGCGCAGGGGATGAAGAACGAAGAGCGCGACCGTCGGGAAGAAGAGGAACACGAAGATGACGGCGGTCATGTATCCGTTCTCCGCCGTCTTGTCGGTGTAAAACAAATTTTTCACCGACTGCAGCTGATGGGTGCCCATTCTGATGGAGTACTCGTCGCCAGCCAGGTGTTTCAGAATGGCGTTCATCAGGAGGTTCACGGATATCGGAAAGCTGTAGCTGGCCTTCGTGGAGTACAGCGCGTTCGCCGTCGAGGAGTCGTTGAACTCCGCCGCTGCTATCAGGTGGTTCTGGTAGTAGGCGAGGTTGTTCTTTCCGTACTTTATCAGACCTGGGGGAGTTGAAAGTTTTATTTTTTTAGAATTTTTATAGATGGTTTCTTGGTCCTTTGCAGTAGGGTAGTTTTACCGTCGCTAAGACTTGTATCTCGTGCTTCGAACGCCTCGCCGGAGAATTTCTCGGTGATAGTTTTGTACTTCGATCCGAGATTTTCGTCATAGCTCTTGTAAAATGTTTTTGGTTGGAAGTACTTCTTTAACGAGATCAGGTTGTACTTTAGCTTTGGCTTGAAAACGTTGCTTTCGTCCAGAATCAACGAAATCCACAGCAAACCTGCTAAAGTCTACAAACAATCAAATACGAAAACAATATTATTACCAATCTCTGTTTAATAGATAATGATTCAAATTAATTATACAACTAACCAACAATAACATAAGAATGATAGTTCCAATATTCTTGATAGTATAAGTAGTTTTTTTGCTCACGAGTGCTCGGATCGACTGCTTGACGAGTTGACCGCCCGTCAATTTCTTATCTATTTTGTTGAACGGTTCTCGTGATTTGGCAAGGTCGTCGTCTTCTATGGTAAGCCTGAAGGAAAAATTCCGATTGATAAATGATAAGAAAAGTAAACACAAGTACAGGCAAGAAATGAATGGGACCTACTTTAAGAAGACCTGTTCTAAGCTGATGAGCGAAACGCTCACGCCTGAAATACCCAGCTCCTTTTTCTTTCTCTCTAAATTATCCAAAGCGTCCGGCAGATCGGGCGAATTTGGCACGCTCAAGACTACTTTGCTACCGTCGTTATTTATTATTTTCGAATTGCAATCGAGCTCGTAGCGGATTCGTTCGATGTCGTACCGAGGCTCCAGTGATAATGTTACTTCAACATTACCTTGACCTAATAGCGCGAATAGTTATTTAGTTACATTTTATACTTTTGCAGTAGTTTAAATATAATTTCATTGTACCAAGTAATCTTTTCAGGAACATAGCCGTTCCGTAGCTCTTTAGATGTCCCGTATGTATTATGGCAATCCTATCTCCAAGAATGTCAGCCTCTTCCATGTCGTGGGTGCTTATTATAATTGTTTTGCGGCCTCTCAATTTCTATAAATGTTTAAATCAATTAAATTAGTACCAGATTTTTACGACAAGTTCATTAATTTTATAATTGACAAGTAATATTTTTACCAATAAAATGTCCCAAATAATGCGCCTGCTTTCAGGATCTAAACCAGATGTGGGTTCATCTAGGATTAAAGTCTTAAAAAAATAATTTAAAGAAACTGTAAAAATTAATTGAAAAAATGTTGTTTATAAAAATTAAAATAAGTTATTTTTAATTTTTTTCTTAAAAAGCATATAACTTTTCACGTCATACTATCATTTTAAATTTCTGTACATTTATGACATCGCGTGCAACTTTGACTCATTGTATTTGTCTTTTTTAAAGCAATAACAAAGCAATAAAACTTGACGAGTAAACTGCATATAAAATCTGTGGCTTTTTAATTCTTTGTACTTTTTTAGTCAGTCGGACTAAACCACAACTTATTTTTTTTATACGTTTTCGAGAAATTTTGATTTTGTTTTTCATGCTCATAATTTCCTGAGAACGAATCAATAATGTATATTTTTGGTTTTTCAATAAAATTAATCTTTTACAATATTTTAGTAATATATCTTAATAATTTTCTATTAAGACGAACAATTTTCACGATCGCAGAGTGAGATGTAAAAAAATCAATAAAAGATTTCAATGAGTATGTAGTTATATTCCTTTGCTGAAAAACCACGCGAATAATCCTTCAATTTCTATTTAAAAGAAATTGACAAAAATCATGATCGCCTAATTGTTTCGTTCAAATTATTTAACTTACGCTAGGATCGCCCACTAATGCCATACCCAGACAGACTCTTCGTTTTTGCCCACCGGACAATGCGGCAGGTAGCACATCACTCTTCTCGTGCAGGTTGAGCTTTTCTAGGAAAATTTTAACATTCTGCTCTATTTCCGTTTTGGTTCTGGTTTTACCTTTTAGCTAAAAAAAGCAACGATTTATTTCTGTGGTTACACACTTCAGAATTACAAAGGGAAAAAGTAAGATTTATACCTTCGCGAAAAATGTTATCTGCTCGGATACCGTGAGATTCGGGAACAGCATATTTTCTTGGGTGCATAGGCCCATGTCGTGCATTATTTCGCTCAAATCGGTTTCTATACTTTTCGAGTTTATTAACACCTGTCCTTCAGACGGTGACATCATGCCTTGATGAAAAAATTTTAAATTATCGTTAATTTTGTCTCTCTATTTGAGCATTGTTTCAGTATAGTGTAATTTTCATAATTGTTTCGGTCGTATGGTTTACCTGTTAGAATAGACATCATTGTCGTTTTTCCAGCGCCGTTATGTCCTAACAATGACGTAATTTGGCCTTTGTAAAAATCTATTGAAATACCGCGCAAAGCATGCACTTGCTTACGAAAAAAAAGGAGACGTAATTAACAACAAGTAAATAACAATTAAACGAAATGCTGTAATGAAAAAACTTACTGCTTTTTTAAACAAATTAATATCGTAGGATTTCTTCAAATTTCGAATTTGTATACCGGGTGTGAACACTTCACTGGCGACGGACTCGAAGGGTTCACCGTTGACGTCACTATAATTCAGTTTTTCCACGTTGGCACTTATTTTCGATCTGTTAAACTAAAATTGGCACTGTTTAAAATAAAACAAAAATTTTTACGATAATTAGACTTTGCTTGACTGTACCTTAAGGAAAAATAGCGGATGCTTTTTAACGCCGTATTTGCCAGGATTGATCGAGTAAACATAAATGGCCATGAGGAAGTGGAACACTATACCGATGAGGGATAGTATGTATATCATTCCTACACTTCCACCCACTTTATACACTGAATTTCCAACGATAAATAAGTTGTCCCACTGGATACCTTCCTCTGTGCATAATAAAAATGTTTAAATTACTGAATTTTGTGAAAATATTTTAAATAATTAAAATCCTTTTCTATTGTATGTAATTAATTTTAAATTATTAACTATATTCTTTATTAAAAAATATTTGTGTAAATTATGAATGAACTTTATCTGACCATATGTTTAAATTTAAAAATTGATTAAGCATTATCAGGCTGTGTCATTACCTTAAAAGCTTTTTTCAATAATAAATATTTTCTGTAATGATACTTACGTATATTTTCGTAATAATTCATTTCGTCGATACCCCTGAATAATAATATATTAGGAAAAATGATTCCTAAGTACGGAGCAATATAATAGGTATCTTCCTTCAAACCGTATAATTGAATTACCATCGCACTTACATTTGTAACCAAAAGTCCAAAGATTACATATAAAGCTGTAAAAAATAAGTAATCGGATTATTTTTTCATCGCCAGTGTCCAAACATTTCAAACACTTCTTAATAACATACGTTTAGTAAAATAAGCAGATACATGTACTCCGTATGTAAGAAGGTGTGCGACGTGTAAGATGAACAGCAGGAAAATTAAACCTGGATTTCCGTAGTATAAAAAGGGCAATGCATCACTCGTGGATATCGGAAGAATAATTATCAACGGTATGACGAAGAATATGCTGATAAATGTCCACCCACTGAACAGCCAGCTGAACAAATTTAAGCTATTAGCCACGCCATTCATCGACATTAAAACCTAGAAAAAATATGGCAATTTACTCATATTATGCCTGTTTATTACTTAATGAAGGTGTGATGATAAAATGTTGATTGACTTACATTGATGCCTAAAAATTTCTCATTGGACGCCTTTGCCGTTTCTATGAACAATGGGATCATCAAGGCAACTCCTGCCAGTACAGAGAACATTTTCCTGAATATTTCGTCACTCAAGCCGTATATCGTATACGGCGGATACGGCAACTGCTGAACAGAGACCTGAAATTCAAAAATTAATAAAATTAAAAAATCCTGATTGGTACATAAATCAAAGGCTTCTATCAACACTAACCTTGGGAATGAGCGCTGCATCTTTCACCTTCGTTTTTATAAAAGAATGATCTATGCAGTACTGATATGGTATGACCCAACTGCCGTTTATCCAGTAATCAGTCATATTTACCAAATTCAGTACATTGTACGTTTCAATTCTATACAGCCCCTGCGAGCGTATTGTATATTTCAACTGTTTGGAGCTTTCATTCATGTCTTGGTCGAAAATTACCATAGCGTATTGACCATACTTTGCTTCTACAGCGTTAGCTTCGATGTAATCGAACATATCGTCTTCCGTTGCGAATCCATAATCACCTTTAATAAAATTACATTCGCTCATTCGGATATTCATTTATATATTTTACGTGAACAAGAAAATCTATAAAAAGTACTATTGCTTTAAACTAATGGTCTCAAATTTTTCTAGGTCAGTTTTGACTTGTTATAAAGGTCTTGTATTCGTAAAAACTTTTTCTATTATAGAATACCCGTGAATAATGATTTAAGCTTTGTCGTAGATATTTAATTAAAAAGAATTTTTTTAGAAAATACATAAATGAATAAAAATATATTTCTATATCGTACTACTTTTGTATTATTTTTGTGAAACCTTAAGTTTTTTTAGTAAAAAAAATTGCAAAAGTTTGCAAATGATAATTTTTTCGTAGAATTAAAGAATTAATCTAAAATTAATTTTTATAGATTGAAAAAGTATTTTTTAAATTTTGCTACCAAATATAGAAATTAAAAAGGCTTTGTTAATTAATTAAGGTGGTTCAACACTTAAATTAAATATATAAAAGAATTACTTTATATAACCATTATTTATCAGTCCTTTATAAATCACTTGCGACCTGCTAACAATTCAAGCCATTATCGGTATGCACATTAAACGAAACGATAAAATTGAAAATCACTCTTTGTTTTAGATGAATAGAAATGACGCAGATACATTTATATTTTTAATATATTTAAGTTGTATGAAAATAACAAAAATTATAAAAAAAGGAGAATTTAACGCTAAATTGATAATAATTTTGAAAAACATAAATTAAAACAAAGTTAGTAAAGATGAAGCCTTATAGCTGTTTAATTAGACGGGTAAGAAAATTTTTTTTGTTAAATTTTGTCTATTTCGTTCGGGTAGACGCAGTTTGCACACAGATATTGCATAATATTACATGGATGAATATTTAACAATTTCGATAATTCATAACAACCTTTGCTGATTAAAGAAAAAAATCTCAGATGAAAGAAAAGCTTTTCAAGCCATTTGGTTAATGCTAATTTGTCTACTGGCTAATTGAGTACAACAGTTATTTTTATTTTACTGTACGGTCACGCCGTGCTAATGTGCTTATGATTGATTGGTCTATAACACTTGTTATAAAGTACATCAGTTAAAACCTATATATTTTTTCCGCAACCCTCCTCCTCTCCCTCCACGTCTTATGCTTGATATAAGTTTCTTTAGAAACATAGTGCGACAAAGTGTAAGTCGCTTATTTACGAGTGCCTTTACAAAACGTATAAATAAAAGAAGCCCAGGAAAAAGGTCAACCTTGAAAAATCTTTTTATACATTTTTTGAGTGGTTCACAAAAATTACAATGTGGATTTTTCTGTAATATAACTTACCAAAGCTTGCGCCGGTCGTCTCATTAGATCCAACAGGTTCTTCATCAAAACAATCCCCTACGCTTCTTATTAAGTTTTTAATAAATGTATTGTTTGGCGTGTAGTACACCGAGGAATTTCGAAATGGGCGGACCAATTTCTGCATTGGAGTAATGTTGTAGTATGTGTTAGTTTTTATATCGATCGGCGCTTCCGAGGTCTGGTCTCTAATTATCCACACGCAGATCAATATGCCCACTGGCATTATCACCTCGGCAAACAAACTTAACTTCCATTGCCGTTTCCTTACGAGCAAATTTTTGTGGAGCAACAGTCTTAAGATTCTCAACCATTCGGGCATTTTGGAGCCACCGGTTGCGTCAGTCGCCGTCAGATTTATAAAAAAATACGCTTTTTGTAACTAGTATCTGCAATTTTAAGTTTTATATATTATTCTGTGAAAATCTAGGAAACATAAAATTCTGGTCATGCTTGTGATAAATACATAATCTAATGTGATAAGATTGTATCTGAACTTTAGAGATTTCGAACGTAATATTTTACATTTGCAAGGTTAATGAAAAATTCTAGTCCGTCGCATAAAATAATAAAAAATAATCAATACAAATTTTTCCTTTGGTCAACTTAATATTTATTAATCAAGACATTGAGAGGCATTGAAAATTCGCGACACGCATGTTCATAAAATGAATAGTACCACCTACATGTAAACATGACGTCACGCGCATTTTCACTTCATCATAACATTGACATTAAATTTGAAAAAAGTCAAAATTTTATTATTTTGTCATTCTATTTCACGAACTGAGTGTAATTTTTATTCAAAGTGCGAATCAAAAATTGATTATCAATTAATTTAATTAATACTATATCGATTAAACGTCGATACGATCGTGTTAAATGCCATTCGAATATTCGAAATATATTAAATGCTAATTTATCTGCAAAAAGTCAAACAATGCAATGACCTACGCAATTAAAAATTAATTAACAGAAATTGAGAAAAAAAGGTATACAAATAAGTACTTACTAATAAGCTAATTGGAGGTACTAATCAGAGCCCGCAAAAATTTCGCGCGACGCTCGCGAGTAGGAAGCGCGCGCGATTCGACAGCGGAACTGTCGTGACGCTTCGCTGTCTGGCACTGCGAGCCACGCTACATTATCAGCCACAAATGACCAAGGAGCGATCGAAACGTAGATAAAGTCGGATATCAGCGATGATAAAGCCATTTTTTTTCTACGTACACCTGACCTCACCGCTCCTATTAAGAACTTAATTTTCAACCGAACTACATGACCGCACGCCTTTATTCCCGCTTACTTATTAATGTACTTGCCACTTTAAAAGAGGCGTATAAACGTCGGACGTTACAATACTTAGTAAATCAAGTTACGTGAGCGACATTCTGAAGTGTCTTCAAGACTAATCGCGGCGCCCGCGGATGATCTAACGAGAAACGGGCGCATCGAGGGGAGCGACTTTGAAAAATGTACGAAACGAAAGAAAAAAAAATTGGTAGGAGAGTATAACACGCCGTAGGTGCATGCGCCAGACGCATCGATGCATTGCGCAACGCGTACCTGCCGCTTTCGCGGGGCACGGATCATTTCCTCGAGCCTCGCGAACGTCCCACACTCACTCCTCCCCACTCGCCGTATAGCGAGCGCACTACTCCCATTCGAAACAAAAAGGAGAGTGAATCCCGCATCCCGGCCGCCGCGCTAATAATGTGCTCTCGCCCCTAAGCGCACATCGCTCTGCCTTATGTCCGATTTTTTTTCCTCTCTCTCGTCAAGTTTTTATTGGACTCGCCGGGATGTTTTACGATGATCGAAAGTCGATAAATTATGGACCGTTTATTACATAAACCCGGGTAAACGCATCTTTATCGAGCTCAACGTGTGATGTAGGATTCTTAACGAGGGAGGCGTTATTTACGATCTCGATTTCGAAAGCGAGGTCGATCCGAGGATGATACGATGTTTGTAATTTTTTTTTTCGTCGGTATGATTGAATGTTGTATTATGCATACGGTAAGTACGCGTATTATACGAAGTCCGAATTTTTTCTCACCGATTTGTTTTCTTTATTCGGATTGTCGGGGAGGCTTTCACCTATTAGCTCGATTTCGACCGCGGCGTTGGTTAAGCCATTAAAGATGTCAAAAGTAGTACTGCAACATTTTGTGCTTAATGGATATTGGTAACTGCAAAGCAAACATCACTTTTATGTTGCGCTTACAGTCAAATTAAGCAAGGGAGAAATGGATAATATCGTCCCATGGTACCATCGATCTTTGCTCTTTTAAATGCTATTTTATGAAAAATGGAATTTACTTTTTTGCGGAAAATTTTAATCATTTGAAAAAATTTATTGCGTTTTCTTACTAACATTTCTTCGTCAAATGTAGTTTTACATTAAAAGTTATGTTTAAAGCCTTCAAATAATTGCAGTGCTTTGTATAATGTACTTTTGCGTTAATAACGTTTTTTATTAACAATAAATTATTGGTTTATAAAAAAATTCAATTTTTGTGGCTATTTATAAACTGCACGTGATCGACTTTATGAAAAAAATAAAAGAAACGAAATAAGTTTAAGTTGACGTACCTATATACTTTTGAACTCTCAAGTTAATTAATCAATAAGGCACTAGTTTTGACTTGAAATATTGATTTATTCGTGCGTCTTGTAGTCGCAGTATACTTTTTTGCAGTTATTTTTATTTCAACTATATTCAAGCTGTTAAAAATACTGGTTATATATCTTTACAAACAATTATACGTACGAAGTACCTAATCGTCTTTTTGAGGATTTCGCAGTTAAATGTGGCTATGACATCACAAATTTTTTGGTGCCTTATTAATGGAAAAGTATTAATTACTATGAAAAAAAATTGGATTATCAATTTTATATGTTTTTATAACGTACTATCGGTATTTATCCTATCACCGTAATTCATTCCTAATGACTATTCTTTCCGGATTGAATCTTATCTTAATTTATCTCAAGCGATTACTTATCTTCATGTTTTATGTTTTCTTAAACATGAAAATCAATTTGATAAAGCCTTTTTATTTACAAAACGAAGCGTTTACAAAACGTAGAGTACACAATTGAAATTTTTTCATGAAAAGAAAATAATGAAATTATACAGATAAACAAATGTCTGTCTCCCTCTTCTTTCAACAATAAGACAAGTACATTCATTTATATTTAATTCCAGAAGAAGCAATCGATGATTCTTAAAAATGCAATTTTTACCAAACCCAGCTGCACATATGTGTACGTACCATAATATTATTGTAAGTAGATACAGTCGGACACGGTAAGCCCCGCATTTTTATGTTAATTATACGTGCACCAAACGAGAGCAAGATCGAAATATTTCCCGAATCGATTTTTAAAGGCAACCAAGGCAAAGGCTATAAAAGCTGATTTCGAATTAATGATGGCACGTATTACATTTTCGGGCGCACCATCCTCCGTTTGCGGAGAGTTAAAAATATTCGGCGCGTCGCACGGAAGGTTGCTCCGAAAAAAAACTCAACGACATTTGTCTCCGTGCGCGCTTTATCCTTGCTTTAAAGGTAATCCGCTCAGCTCAGGGTCGCCGGCGACTGAACTTCGTTAATCACGGGGCATATGAAATGCGCAAGGACTGATCAAGAGAAAACTTATTGTTTACCGAAGTAAATTACCCACAGCGACGGCGGCGCGCCAATTCGAGCGCTCCTTTGTGCTGCCAGAACCTTTGTTCGTCGCTCTCGCCGAGACGCCTGTATAGTAGTGCGCGCTCCGATTCGACCGATAAATCCCCGTCGCTCCCGAGACTACCGCGCACCCCCGAAACATCTCGGGGGTATTGATTAGCCTCTCGTTCCCGCCGCTAGCTCCCATACCAAATCGTCACGCAGCATCCCGTGCATCTCCGACCGACACATTCCACCGCGAAGAGCAATATAATGCAAGGCAAACAGGCCGAGTGGCTCTGCGATTTCAATTTCAAATCCCCGCGAAATTTACGGAGCCGATAAAAGCGCGCGTTTAGCCTCGCCGTAAGGAAAGGCGAAGAAAGAAGGATCGAGATCTGTCGAAAGCCCGTGGCCGTTTCCCATGGCGCATCGTCATCATCATCATCATCATCATCATCGCGGCGATCGGTCGATCGAATTTCGAGAGACTACGTTGCGCGAGGCCGCAGGTGTACACCTCGCGCCGGGGGTCGCCGTAAAAACGAGATGCGCGCTCGCCAATTTGAGAGGAATGCCGCGAGGAGGAATGGGAGTAATAATAAAGCGCGTTGCGCCAAGTGCGTACGCGACGAGTCGCGTATACATAAGTATATGTATATAAACGAGCGACCACCACCTCCTCCTCGGACCTCGGCTGGCGCGCGAATCGCCGCGCGAGGTGAGCGGCGTGCGATCGGCTAAAAATCGCGCATGCGCGCGCATCGTTAACCCCGTCCGCGCGGGAGCGTCCGAGAAAAGTTCAGCGCGCTTTTAGGCGAAAAAAAAAGCTCGACGGAGGAGGAGTAGGAGGTGCGCGCCAGGCGCCGCGCACCGGGTCGTACTCACTGGTTTGCCAGTCGTAAAGTCGATTAACGTTTACAAAGGCATTTTACGTAAGCGCCGCGCGCGCGGCAGCCTCCGCGCCGGCCAATTAGAGCGAGCAGATGTCGAACTTTAACCGCATGCCTCTCCGCACCCGCGATCTGTATGTGCTTCTCGTGCCCGCGCGCGTATATACACGTGCAGGCTAATTTCGACACTCGGACGCTCGCGCGCTTCGCCGATGACATAATGCCCCGCGCAGCGCAGGAGAAAGCTGCGGGTGGAAACTTCGTTTTTCCAAAAGGAGCTTCGTCAATTTTGAAAAAAAAGCAAGGAAAAAAGAAACAATGAAACACCGTCCGATCGCCGCTGGAGAGCAATGCAAGTGTCTTTCCGGGAAATTCAATTACTAGTCGAGTCCTTGTTTGCGAGTGCTTGCACAAAGCCGAGCGACGAATAAGGAAAACGCGAAGATTATAAACGCGGATTTACCTGGGAGTTAAGCTAAGTGCCGCAATCCAGGCCTCGATCCTCTCTCTCCTCCTCTTCCTCCGATTGCTTTTGGAAATGTGGTGCACGTGCCAAGTGGGCAAAATGTCAATGTCAGCCGCAAGTTTGCGCAGCGCCGTTTTCCCCCGTGCTGTGCGTAAAAGCGATGCGGGAGCACGTAAGAAGCGGCGCGGGAACAATTCAACTGATTGCGCTTCGATTACGTGAAAAGAAAAAAAAGGAACGGAGAAAGAAAGATGAAGGAAGAATGAAGATAAGAGAAAAAAATAGTTGCACAAGCTGTCGCGGCGCTAATTGCATTAACTGACATTTACACGCTAATAAATCCGCAGATCCTCGGCTTTGATATTACTTAGCGCGCGGGGGAGGCGGCGGCGGCGCATTCCTCGGCGACAATAGGGCCCCTGACAGCCGGCGTCAAAAGGCCGCGCTTCCCACGATCGAGTTCGCGGGAGTTCCCGCCCCGGCCGGCGCGCGCGCTCGTCTATTTGCAAACGGGATTAGGCAATAATTATGTCATTGAGATTTAGCCCCAATTAGGACTAATTGTCCCGGCGCAAAAGTCGCGCGAATCTGCAGGAACTCGTTACTTATGAGGCCCGTTATGCGCCGCGCGCCGGCGCATTGCGCAACCGATTGTGCAGCAGCTTGAATGAAAAATTGAAACGAAGGAGTTTTTAAACGCGATCGAGAGCGTATTCCCGGGGGCTGACGCAATCGGCTGCGCGCGCGTCCTCCGAGGTCACCTCTCCTCCGTGGGCCATCTCCTATGCCCGAGCGAAAGTGGAGTAAGGAATAATCCGCGCGCGCGCGCGCACTCGTCAAAAAACCAGGGGGTTCGCGCGCGCCAGTTAGAAAGTGGTCCCATTATCACGATCGGCGCCGCGATCGAGGCTGCGAGATCGCGCCCGCCGACGGGATGAGTCAATTTTCTTGCGGCAATCGCCCGGGAGAGCGGGTGTACTCCTCTCCAGCGGGATGAGCGCCCGCCCATTGTTTTCGATGGACCAGGGCCGCGATTTTGAAAATAAAAATCGGTCACGGATTCGCCCCGGCCGGCCTCCTCCTCTCGCAGCCTCCACGGTGCGCGCGCGGCCGCCCGTCGTCTCTCGATTTCAATGCCCGCGGGATGTTGCGAAGACGCGCCGCACTCTCGTTTTACGTAATGCGACGGCGAGATGTGCGCTCCTTAAAAAATAGCCGAGGGTTGAATATTCGGGTTAACGTAATTCTTTAGAGCAACAGTTTAAAACCGTTTGGTGTTGGAGGTGGGTCGGGAGAGCGGCTTTTAATGGGCGGCGAGGAGTGAGTTTCTGATATGAATGGGAAAACGGCATGAGCCGCGGCGGACTTTTTATCAGGACATCTTCAGTTTTTAAAAGTTACGACCGACAAATTGCCGTGCCGATCGAACGTGCCGCAACTCGCTTTATCGCTGCAAATTTTCATTACTCCGTTGCAATATATTTTCCGAAATTACGGCATTCTTCATTAATAACACACTTTTTTTCCCCCACGGACGTTTCAAAATGCACCTTCGCGTCTTTTTTTCGTAAACTCGCGCGCGCATCGACGAATTTTTCTATTTCGCGCCGAGCTACAGTCGTTTCGACGCTCTCGTCGGGGTAAAAGTGAACAGACGGGACGAGAGGGGAAAAAAAGCGAAGTATCGAGCAAATAAAATAAATCAGCCGCGAGTGCTCAGCTATTCGCCGTTAAACGCGAAATTACAGCGTAAAGCGCCGACTCGCCGTTACTCTCCTTTATGAATAATAATTTTCACCCAACGAAACAATGCAGGTTGAAAAGGATTCGTCTCAGGCCGCGACTTCGTGTGCAGCGTCGCTCGGCTTCGTGCCTCGCCTCCTAATAACATAATCCCGCTGGCGAGGCGCGAAAAAATCCACCGAGATATCGTCACGCGTCGCACGGCTTTACTCAAAGTTTCCCTTTCGTTTCGCCTGAAAAGTCGCTCGCTCCGAAAGCTCGCAAACTCCGAACTATTATTCCCCGCTCGATCGAACGGCGCAGAAAAGAGCAACAAAAAGGAATACAAGAATTTCCACGGAAATATCAAAAGACGTGTCGAAACGGCGGCGGGGAGGTTTAGGATTTAAAAAAAAAAGGAGGCAGTGTAGGAGCGAGGCGTAGAGCGAGCGATCGGCGGGTTCCCGCGCTTCTTTCGACACCCGCACTTCGCCCGGCAGATTCGTAAGCTCAGATAGGCTCGCGCGCGTAGGCACTTACGTCTCTCGCCTCTCTAATCGGCCACAATATAAAATAGCCGGGGCGATCGAGTGACGAGGCGGAAAAAATGCAGCCCGAGAGGATCCTCTCCTCCTCCCCCTCCCGCCGCTTGTGCAATCCGCGCAGATGCATCTATATCGAGGCGTGAAAACGGCCACGGCGAATCATTGTGTTTTTTCCTTTTTTACTTCGCTCCTCTCTTTCCCATCTCATTCTTTTCCTCGCGCCTGTACTCGCCGAGATTCGACGATATACCCCGCGATCGGCCGCTCGCCGCGGCGAGCCGGAGCAAATTTATGGAGAACGACGTGGATGCGCGCCGCGCGAGCCGATATTACCGGGCTTCTTTTAATAAATCCTTTTGTTTACGGCCGAAGGGGAGGAGGGAGGTGTATGCACGTTTATGCGCTTGGCATCCTCCGCTCCGCGCGGCCTCGCAGATCGAGCATTGTTGATTTTTGCCCTGCGCTCGAAATGATGAAAATTAAACGGCTCGGGGATTTTCGCGCGATCGGTGCGTCGGCTCGGCACGTTTTCCGTGACGAAATTCACGAAACGAGAAGAGGTGTTCGATACTTCGTTAATAAGCCGAGTAAGTGCCCCGCGCAATTAGATCTTACTAATGAAATTACGTTACATTAGCAACTTCATAATTTCGGATTGTAAAGTGGCTAATTAAATTAAAAGGCCCATCAAATCCCGACAGCGCGCGTTACAATATTAGCGTTTTAATCAGCGATGTAGCTCGTAAATTATCGGCGAGCGGATAAGCAAAGAAAAAAACGAGGGTAAAAATTGTATCAGGACCGGGCCGTGAGATTTTCATCGTGCAAAAGGTAAAAAATGAAATAAATCCCCTCTGTCCGATTGGGGTATACGTGTACAGTGGCGGCTGGCTTGTTTACTGCAACAGTGCGCCGCGGCGCTGTTGCGGTAACGCAAATTGCATAGCACGTGCGTAGTACCGGAACAAAGGACGAGAATGAGTGAGCCGCCTAATATCCGTAAATGCACGCCGACGAAATCGTTCCCATTTTTAAGTAGCCGCCGCAGAGTTAGCTCACTGTCGATATGGCAACCTGTACACCGGCAGCCCTATTCTCTAATTATATCATTAGTAATACAGCCGCATTTCTTTTAATAAAGAAAACCTTTTTTGCCGTTATGAGACGTCAAATTATTTAATTATCATTAAATATGTATAAAAGTTTCGGGTATTAAATTATCGTAAGCCTATAATGCTTTTTTACAAAAATTTCATACTATATGGATAATAATATAATATATAAATATATTCACAACATTTTTTTCCTATTAAAAGTATGTCTAAAATTATTAACAGTCGAATCTGTTTTCATACGTAAATATATATACATAGTCCGATATTTGACCATAAAATAATAATTCATACATTCTTCGATTTATAATAGCAATAATCTATATAATATATGGAATACAGAACAATTTTGTATCGTAGAATTTCATTCAGCTTTTAATAAAGTAGGTTAGTATAGTTATTTATTTTAAATGTCTATATTCACAAAAATTAAAACGTGCCATTAATACAATTTCGACACTATGTGTATAACATAAAAATAATTTAAATAACTTACACGAGACTAGTCATTTTAACTTATGATATAAGATAAAATACTTTACTTTACTGATATCACATTTAATTTCTTATAATCTATTAAATACTATAAAGTCAAAAAAAGGAAAAAGTATTATCACAGAGATCATTTAAAATGATTTGATCGGTAGATTTAGAAAGAAAAAAAATATAAACAAAACTATTCGCGTCAAATTAAATATCATATAATTGAAATTGCAATCGTTTATATAAATTAGTTGCATTTGTATGGAAATTAACAGTATAGCTAATGAGAAATGACCCGAAACTTTTACACGCTAAATAAGTAACTATTCATCTTACGAAGTAACTATTTCACTTACATTGGACGCGTAATATTTCACATATTCACATCAGCTGAATATTTTTCGGTTTCACGTTTGAAATATGCCTCCAATCAGCAAAAAGGTGAAAAGGAGACGAGCGATCAAACGCGTGAGAGAGAAAAAAGGAGGAAAGAAGCGATGGTTACCCATGCGGATGGAAAAGCCGCGAGCGCCGCGTCCAAAGTGTCGGCGGGCGAGCGATCATCGGGCACGCAGGCCGTTGGAAATTGGCGAGCGATATAACGAATCGATCGGAAAATTGCAGCCTCGCGCCGCCATCCCCGCGAGCAATTTGTCCGCGTAAGCCGTCGTCGCGGGGTTAATATGCATCGGGCCGCGCGCGCGCGTTGCACAAGCGATCGGCACTGGCGCGCGCATCCTCCGCGCATCCATAGCCGTTAATCCCGCGGCGGGCCGCAGCCGTCGAATTAAAAGTCGGTGCATCGCGCCGGGGTTATTACGTGGCGCGTCGCACGGCGCACACCTTTGATATCGTTTTTAATTGCGCGCGCGCCCGCTGCGCAACCGTGCGAGCGCGCAACCTCCTTTCCACGCGCTTAGCCGTATTTTTTCACGCCGCGGCGAAAAAGTTCTCTCGCTCGTATTCGCAGCTTTCGCACAGGCCGCCGTCCTTTTTTCGTCAATCGCGCGCGGGCCTAATTACCCGTCGCGCGCCGCGCGCCGCTTTTCCAGGATCGAACCTTTATGCCCGCTGGCGATGAGCAAACAGAAAATCATCAGCGCCGTCGCGGCGTTTCGCAAACGACGCTTAAAGAGAAAATTAAGCGCGTAGTTGAAAAAACAAATGTCTTTAATAAGCGGTAAATAGTAAATCCCTCGTACACTAGTTCGCGGAGACGAGGTTTATAGTCCTCGGTTTCAGCAAATCCTCCAATTGCAGCTAGACGTTCCCCCCGTTTTTTTTAAAGCTTCGTAATCCTCGCCGAGGAATCTCAATTGATTATCGAGAATGCGAACTTTTTCACCTGGAAAACGTTACTCTCCGTGTTTATGCGCCACGAGCATCCCTTAAATAATATTGCACGGCGAAAAGAGGCTCTTCCTGTAAAATACGGTCCATTGTTCCAATTATCAGCTTATTAGATGCAGAATCTCACGGATCAACGTTCGATCCGACACGCGTATACACGTTTGTACAAATGTTTCGCCCTTTTTTTCTTACGTAAGAGCGAGGCGCGAGCTTTTCAGTCGCGCGCGACTTTCCACCTTCGCTCCGCGGCCCGTCGCTGTATCGGCGCTTTGAGCCACCGGCGAAAATTCAGATCGGCTACCTGGAGCCACCTTTTTTTTCGACGAGATTTATGAAGATACGCTGGAGGGGATAGATAGGAGAGCGCGAGAAAGATCGCGGCAGGGAGGATGCGGTGGTGAGAGGCTTCCCTCTCGCTTGCGTATATAAAAGGAAGCACCGAGCGAACGAGCCAGCAACAATAGTGCGGCTCTTCTTGCGCGGCTCTCGCGCGGCGCGGCAACGGCACAGCTTGTCCCTTCGAGTTAATTTTTTTTTGTCATTTTCCGTCTTGCAAACGTCGATCGTCGACATGAAGCTGGTACGACGAATTCTTCTCTTCTTTTTTCAAAGTGATTTTATACGCGCTCTCTTTGTTGCCTTTTTTTAAGTCTCGTGCTTAAGTGTGATTTTTTTTGTAGTATTCAAAAGGCTTTCTTTTTTTTTGTTGAGTCGAGACGCGTCTCAATAATTGTGGCTCGGCGTAAATAAACAGCAAAAAGTTATATAAACTGTTTCAGCAAGTAGCAGGAGTTTTACTGGTGGCGTCGCAGATTTGCTTGGCGGCTCGTCTAGATAACACGTATCTGCCGCCTGGTAGTGCGGCCAGCGCCGGAGGCGCGGGCTTGCAAGCTCCCAACAAAGGTTTCGGCGGAGGCGGCGGTGGTTTTGGAGGTGAGTACAAACACTGCATTCTAACCGTCACTCCGCGTTAACTTCTTTTAATGTGGTCGTGTTTTAGTCGAAATTTAAAATTGATTTTTTTATACCGTTTGAAATAATGAAAAATTATTTGATTCGACACAAAAATTACGTCAAATAATTCAGCTTTGAAACGATTTGAGTAATCCATCACTTTTTACTCATTCTCATTTACCGAGCAAAGTAACGAACAAATAAATAAATAAAAAAACGAAACCTCGCTAAGGTGGAAATGCCGGCGGATTCGGAGGCGGCGGCGGCGGCGGTGGCTTCGGCGGAGGCGGTTTCGGCGGCGGCAGGCCCGGAGGTAACTTCGGCGGTGGTGGTGGCGGAGGCGGCGGCGGCAGCCCCGGCCCCCAGATCCCCATCGTGGCGTTCGACGCTCAAAACGGCGGCGACGGCAACTACCGCTACAGCTACCAGACTGGAAACGGCATCCAGGTGCAGGAACAGGGACAAGCTCAAGGTACACCGCGGTGTTTAACGTAAAACGGTGCTGTTCCATCGTACGAACGTCGAGGATCGTTATACTTAACGGAGGTAAAACGTTTGCGTTCGAAGGTAACTCCGAGGCGGTGAGCGGCTCGTACAGCTACACTGGCCCGGACGGCCAGGTGTACAGCATCAGCTACACGGCCGACGAGACGGGCTTCCACGCACAAGGCGCGCACATACCCACTCCTCCGCCGATTCCTCCAGAGATCCAGCGCGGCGTCGAACTTGCTCTGGCGGCCGAGGCTCGAGGCGAGAACCAAGACGGCAGCTACAAGGGAGAAGGCGCCGGAGGTCAATATTTTACGCACTAGTATTATACAATAAAGCGATGTTATTAATATTCACGAATGAATTTGTTTCGTTTAAAACTTTTGTTTGATATTTATGATTGATAAGAAAAAAGTAAAATTTGTATTAAAAAATATTTAAATTTACAGGCGGTGGATATCAAGGTGGAAGTGGATTCCAAGCTGGAGGTGGATTCTCGAGTGGTGGTGGATTCTCAGGTGGTGGTGGATTCTCAGGAGGAGGCAACGCTGGATACCAGTCTTCTCACGGAGGTTACAAATACTAGACGATTCCTTGCTTACTCGATATAAGAAACACTTGTTCTCCTCATGCTCTTGCCGAGCCGCCACTGAACTGCCACTACTAATCGCGAGTTGTATTACCGTATTTCTGTAAATACTCAATCCTCATTTACTACATAAACCATTATAACACTGTATACATGTAAGAAAGATAAAAAAAGCAAAGTACTCTTGCATATGCCTACAACAGATAAAAGTACATAAACTACATTTTGGTTACTGGAAGATGTGATATATAAGTATGTTTTATACTGAATAAAAAAATTACCTTGAAAAAATTGTGTTTCATTTTTTAACATATTTTTATTGAAACAAGCATTTTTCGTGTAGATACACGTTTGTTACAAAATCCATGAGATTTTTATATTGGTGAAATATCGATGAGGAATAAAAATGTAACTTACTACTAATTATTATTGGTGCAAAAAAGAAATGATAAAACTGATGTAGATTATACACAAAATATGAGAGAAGATAAAATACAGTAACTTAAGTATACCATTAATATATGGAATATGTATATAAAATTGACTACTGTATAAACATATTGATTTTACGACGTCTAAATTTGTTTACACATATATATATTACTATTCGTTACAATAATTATGTACAAAATTTACGGCCGTTGCTTATTCGTACATTTAATGCAGCTTGAAAGTTTTCTTTTGGTAAAATAGTGGCGATATAAAAATACATAAAATTTTAAAAAAGTACAAATACGACAGTTATAAAGTTATAATACTTCTAATTGATATTCTCTTCTTTATCGCAGATCATAATTTCTTTTTACTTAGTCTATAAATTCTTTGAAAGAAAAAAAAACAATAACGAAATATTGCAAAACACGGAAAAATATAGAGTGAGAATCAAAATCAGATCTTTAGAAGATTCTGAAAATTCAACGCTTAATTATAAACGCAATTTTATGCGTATCGATCAAACACATACTTATACAAAGAAACAACAAATTAAATGAATTTTCTATTTTCAATAGAAATTCATTAAAGTATATTTTTAATACATTTTCGTAAAAAAAATTTAATTTAAAATAATCAATTTAAGAATCTAATTCTATAAAGCTTTACACTTGAAGTTCGATTTAATTCAGAACATGACTTTCTGAATCTTCTATAATATAGCCTTAAATGTATATATTATAGAAATCGATTTAATTTAAATTTTATTTTGTAATATAATTTTCATCTAGCAGCCTTATCCACTTTTTCAATTTTTCTTTAAGTCTTTATTACACTAACAGCTTAACTCAGCTGTCTTAAGAATACTTTTTGTAAAAGCTTCCATGTTGCGCTATAATGTGCATTAAAAATTACGAATGAAGTTAAAATACGGCAGTATCTTGTGATTAGAATAGTGGTTTACGTAGAAATTTGTTACCAGATTCGGAGTTTACAAAACTATAAAATGTATATATTCGGTAAATAGTATAAAACTCCGAAATTTGTCATGTAGACATACAGTAAAATTCACTCAAAAACAATTTCCTTATGCATAATAAACATTAATACTAATTTGAAAAATTGTAATACTTTTGTGAATACGTGTAATAAGTATATGACGGCCATTGACATTAAATTAAAAATACTGTGTTCTACTTTCTTTTTGCAGGTAGTACTGATTGCGCAAAAGAAATTTTATTTAGAATGAACTTTACTGCAATCTTCACGCAGTAATTATTATTAAGTATTACATACGCTCACAGTACGTAGATGTAACTTTGATTTTCGTCGTCTTCTCATCTCAATAACAAGAATTAATAAGAATCAATCTGCACTCAATTTGCACAGTTAAATCTCTTAATATCACACATAAGCGTAATCTCAACCTTCGAGACTTTGGTTCTGCTTAATATCGTTGCCCAGTTAATCCTTGCGACTTCCCCTTAATTCGCCTGCTTCTGAGTTTTACGATTAGGTCGTTTGGCCGCTCTCGCGAATAAAAGGAACAGCTGCTCGAGTGTAGATGAGAGCACGGAAAAGTCATCGATACAGCTGTATTTGCTTTTCAATTCGTTCATCACATCGTACATCCGCCTCCAAGAAGTTTCGCTTCTTGTTACGTGGTACATAAGGAAACCCTGTAAGTGAAAATATTTATTCATTATTTGATAGATACATTTAAAAAAAGACAAGCTTTTATTTAAAAGCACAATATTAAATAACGCAAGCAACATAAGCAAGATAAAGATTGCAGAACTGGCGCTCGTTGTAATTTTAAAAATTACACGGAAAAAAGCTTAAATAGAAATTACAAAACTCACCAAAGTAAGCCTTAGGTATTTGAACCTTTTAAAATCAGCTTTGTCATCTCTTGGAAAATTGTTTTACGCATGCACTATATATTTATGTATTTATGATATTTTTGCAAAGATTGTAATTGAATGTAAATTTATATTACTTATTTTGTAAATTTTAGTAGAAAGACTCCATAACCGGGAATTGGAAGCATATCGAATTATAAAAAGAAAATTATTGAATACTAAATACATCATTTTGTGTTATGTACCTCCAAACACTTGAATTAATCATTTCTACTCAAATGCTTTTTCCGTGGTTAAAAAAACTTACAGAGCGGAGTATACAATTGAATCTTACTTTAAAGGAAATAAAAAATAATAAATGTAAAATAAAAATATTAGTGTATTAGTACTATTTACAGTGCAGAATTATATTATAAATTAATAAAATTAAATAAATATTTTACAACTACTTAAACTAAAAAAATTGTACTACTGCAAGGCACAAAGGAATTTCAAAAGTATCGCATCCTTTACCGAATTTTCATCGACAAGTTCGCAGTTTAACGCTTGCTCTATATCCCTCTTAATGTTTTGTATTTCGTTGTTTGATCTTTGCGGGTTCAACTTCATTTGAATATCGTAACCAGCGCCGAAACGCTGCTTGAGTTCCTGGCACGGCCCGATGCACACTAATTGTCCATTAACCATAATTACCAGTCGATTGCAGAGTGCCTCACACTCTTCCATACTGAAATTATCGGTTATTATTCTGAAGGTGGTACTTAATTAAGAAAAAAACGGTGAAATATTTTATAAAATTGTCACTCACCTGTGAGATGTTAAGATAATAGCTTGCCCAGTACTTTGACACAGCTGAATAACATTCCACAGTGACCTTCTAGCTGCTGGATCGACACCTGTAGTCGGCTCGTCGAGCAAGACCAAATTTGGACTTCCGATCAACGCCATTGCTACATTAAGACGTCTTTTATTTCCTCCACTATACGTTCCACTCGGTTGCGAAGCATAAATATTTAAATCTACAATTTTAAAATGTCATTATATTAATTTTCTTATCTATTGATAGTGGCATTAAAATATTTATTATTTTTAACTCACTCAGTCTGTCAATCCATTTATTCACCTCTGCATCCACAAGAGGTTCTGGAATACCTCTTAATCGAGCAAATAATCTTAGGTGTTCCGTCGCGCTCAAACACCTAATTATAGCGTCATTTTGAGGACAATAGCCCATTTGCGAAAGATACTAAACAATATGTTATTAATAGATTTATTGTTCTACTTTAAGACTTGTTCATTGCACGAGAAGTATTTTTCTACTTACATATTTTCGATGATTATTGCAGTCCTTGTTGCCTAAGTACATAACACCGCTGTTAGGCATAATCTGTCCAGTCATCATCTTGAACGTCGTACTTTTACCAGCACCATTTACTCCCAATAACCCAAAGCACTCGTGCTGCTTTACGCCAAAGCTAATTTCCTCAACCGCGAGGAACCTGCCGTAGCGTTTGCTCAGCTCGTAAACGAGGAAAAAGTAGTTACTGGAAGAGTCATTATTGGACAAGACGTTATTCTCCTCAGTAGTGGCGTTACCGTTTGCTTCTATCTTTGTATTTTTTGTAGTATTTTTCTTTGATTTATCCTCATCTACAAATAATTGGACATTAAGATATTAAATTAGTAATAATTCATAAATAAAAGCTATCACAAAGAAACGCAGCTTAGACTTACAATGGCTTTTAGCTTTAACAATTTCAAAAGCAACATTATGTTTCTCCTTCTTCACTTGTTCATCGCATGGGTCTTCTAAAGCTACATACTTGCCACTTCGCATTCTGGCAAGCATCAATGGTATTAATTTGTACTCAAGGATTGCTAAGATTCCAAAATAAAGTAATGGTGTAATGCACATATACGTGATACTTTCTTCCAAAGACATATCGTCCTCAAAGTTTTTGAAATAACTCAAAGTGTTTTTACATTTTCCATTGGAGCATTCAAAACCTGTAATTTAAATTCATACGTTGATATTTCATGATAATTTCACACATTAAAAAGAAATTGGATTATTATTTACCACAACAAATATCTTTTGCATGACATGCAACTTCGTGGAACATATTTGACAGTCTTCGACATCTTGCGTTTTGAGTCGCAATAGTAAAGAACGCTATTTTCCCGTGGAAAAAGCTCAGGTACGGTACAATGAGAAATATTCCCTTCTGAATTGAACGTAGCACTTTTACACCCTCGTACTGATTCAAAGTCTTTGCTATTAAGTGCATTATGACTTCCAATGCAACTAAACGACAAAAAGATTATTCTTTTAATTACGTGTAATTAAAATAAATATTGTTCAGAAATATCATGATATACTTACCCATACCAAACGGTAGAAGACTCAAAAACGTCAGAATAGTACTAATAGATTTTTTCAAAAAACTAAATATGTATATCAATGGCAAAGCATTGATTGCGAACAATATTAATATTAGTACCGTAATTCCTAGAAAATAACAAAAGCATTAAAAGATAAGATAATAATAAATGACTTTTAATTGTTAATTTGAACTTATCGTGGAAACATACCAATTTCCGTGTTTTCATAAAGTCTGAGATCAATTAAAATGTCCATACAAATAAATCCAATGACGATGAAACAAATGGCTATAAGAAATACGAGAAAGTCAACAATGAACATTGTACCCCAGTAGGTGAAGCACGAGACTCCAGCCATTCTCTGCAGTTGCTTAACATTGGAAAGCGATTCGCGAAGGGGATGAATTACGAAGAGAGCAATTGCCGGGAACAGGAAGAAGACGAAGAGCAGCACTGTGCTGTAGACGTCGACGTTCAATTCTGGGATGACGGTGGATTGAAGCGAGCGAGGCAGCTGTTGAGCAGCTACGCTAATTGAGTATTCGTCGCTTGTGACGTTCTTGAGAATTGCATTAGTTAGCAAATTCAGGGATATCGGAATACTGAAAGTCGCGTGACTCGAGAAGAATGCAGTGGCCAGTGGCACGTTATCCACGGTAACGAATTCAGCCGCAGCTATCAGATCATTCTGATACCTAGCATAATTCGTCTGACCAAGATCCAGTATTGCTACGGAAAAAGATTTTATTTAAAGAAAATTCAATGATTTAATATTTGAATGTTAGTTATCGAACATTACCATCAGATGCGTTTCGATATTTTGAAACGTCCGTTGCTCTACCACCGGTTTCTTCCGTTGCTAATTTATATTTTTCACCAAGAATGCTGTTATCGCTCTTGTAATATGTTATTGGTTGACTGTACACATCCAGTTTCATTGGCATTAAAGCTGTGGTGTCATTGGTTATATTATAGTCCATTGTCATAAACAAGATGCATATTATGGGTAATAAGATCTATTAAAAAGTTTAACACAAATTATTAGTATAAGCTTCATACACAATTTTAAGTTAATTGCCATCATTGTACTTACTATAAGACTAATAGTAGCTATATTCCTTCTGGTATAAACAATTTTCTTCCTAAGCAATGCTAATATTGTCTGAATAATCAATGCACGTCCTTTTAATTTTGGAATACCTTCAATAAAAGGTTGACATGAATCCGTAACATCATCATTATCTCTAGTAACCCTTAAAACAAAACATTTATGGATCATGTTAAAAAAGTAAATTAGAAATCATTAGAAACATATTTAATGAAGAATGGTTAGCCAGCACTGTGAGTAGATAAGAAATTTTAACAATTTCCACACGTTATATTTTATTTACCCCGTCACCTTTACCAAAGAAGAAAAATAGAAAGCTTAAAAAACTTTAAACCATAAGCTTAATCGAAAAATTACTAAGAAATAAATAATTTATTAACTACAGAATGGTATAGAAGCTTAATTAAGCTATAATGAATTTTTAAAAAATAATAAAAAAAATTTTCTTCTTTGTGTACCTACATCTGATCTATACCACATTTTGAAGAAGTTTTATTAAATTGTTGAACGTACTTTAGAAACACTTGTTCCAGAGTAATTAGAGATACGCTCATTCCTGTAACTCCAAGTTCCTTCTTTTTTATTTCCATTTGATCTAAAGAATCTGGTAGATTTGGAGAATTTGGAATGCTTAATACTACTTTTCCACCATCAACATTGACTATTTGCCCTCGCGAATCTAATTCATCACGAATGGTTTGGGGATTAGACCAAGATTCAGTTGACAAAGTCACTTCTATATTTCCTTGTCCTTCAAAGATAGAATCATGTATATCAATTTCAAATACTTTTTTTAATCTGATTACTATCAGTAAACATTAAATTTAATAATTTACCTAACAGCTTCTTTAAAAACATTGAACTTCCATAACTTTTTAGACGACCCATATGGAATATTGCTATTCTATCTCCTAATATATCTGCTTCTTCCATATCGTGTGTACTAATCAAAATAGTCTTTTGTCCTCTCATTTTCTAATTTTAAGAACGATTTTTCGTTAAATTTTTTGTAGTATTGATATTTAGATACGAAATAGTTAGAACTTACCAGTATCAAGTCCCAAGTATCTCGTCTACTCTCTGGATCCATACCCGAAGTTGGTTCATCCAAAATAAGAGTCTGAAATATAAAATTTATAATATAATCTTTAACAAATATTCACTAGAATGTTAATTATTTTATTTTTTATTAATCTTACACTTGAATCGCCAATGACTGCCATTCCGAGACAGACTCTTCTTTTTTGACCACCAGACAATTGCTTAGGTAAAGCATCACGTTTATCAAATAATTTTAATTTTTGAAGAATATTATTCACATCCCTTAGAATTACAGATTTCTTCTTATTTTTTCCTTTTAACTAAAAACATATTAGTTTTAAATGCTTATTAAAGAATTTTCTACAATTAAAAAAAAAGCAATCTACTACCATGCCAAAAAATTCTATTTGTTCAGCAACTGAAAGATTTGGAAACAGCATATCCTCTTGAGGACACAAACCAATATCACTAAGAATTTCGGTTGACTCATCCTTTACATTTTTTCCATTGATTACGACGGTTCCTGTAGTTGGGCTTATCATACCTTAGAATCATAAGATAAGATTGATTAAAAAGAATATTGTTTTTATGGAATTATTTATTTCCTGGAAATGACATTACCTGTTAAAATGGACATCATAGTAGTCTTTCCTGCTCCATTATGTCCAAGTACAGCAGTTATTTGTCCTTTATAAAAATCAACAGAGACACCTCTTAAAGCTTGCACCTTCTAAAAGTATAAAATTAGTATGAAAAAAAAAAATCATTTTGAAGGGCATAAAAGTCATAATGTTGCATACCGCTTTGCTAAATAAATGAGTTGTATATTCTTTCTTCAAATTACGTATTTGAATTCCTGGAGTATAAGCATGTTTTGGTATAGTTTCAAATGGTTTGTCATTGACATCATTAAATTCATATTCTTCCACCTCGTCATCAGAGTTTACCCTATTTTTTCCTTTTCCAAACTAAAAATATAATATTAATCTGTTTAATAAAAATTTATAAAATCTTAATTGTGCAAATGATGCAACTAATTACCTTCAAGAAGTACAGAGGATGTTTCTTAACACCGTATTTTCCAGGATGCACAGCATACACATATACACTCATCATAAAATGAAAAATGATGCCTATTACAGAAAATATCATAATCATTCCTATACTTCCAGCAGTTTTATAAGATGGATCACCAACAGTAAATAAGTTGTTCCAATGTATTCCTTTTACTGAAATATAAATGAATAATTAGAAATTGTATTTTTTACTCTAGTTTTATTTAAAAAAACTTACACATGCTCTCGTAGTTATTAACTTCTTGGAAGGTTCGAAATAGTAATATATTAGGAAAAAATATTCCTAAATAAGGTACAACTGAATAAAAATCTCCTTTAATACTGTATTTTTGAATCATACTTGAGCCTCCATAAACTGCCAATATTCCACATATCATGAATAGAGCTGAAAAAGTTATAATTATAATTTCCATTTCACATATTTAACATCTATTCATGTTATGATTTTATGATCATATACATACATTTTGAAAAATATGCCGAAATATGCATCCCAAAAGCTAATAAGTGTCCTACATGTAGTAGAAGCACCAACCAAAATAGAAAACCACTTCCATAATGTAGATATGGATGTACTTTATCAGTGAAAGCAATATTAAACAGTATAATCAAAGCAGATACATAGGACAAACTAAAAATCAGACCACTAATCAGCCAACTCAACAAATTTAAATAGGTTGGAACACCGTTCATTGCCATCAGAATCTAAAATTAAATATGAAAATTTCAGTTGGGTGCCAGAAAAATATTTACTTACAATTTGAAAATAAATATTTATATTCGTAGCAATAAAAAATAAAATAAAAATGAACTTACATTTATACCAATGAATTTTTCATCTGCTGCATACATAGCTTCTATACACAATGGTATCAAAAAAGCAATTACAGCAAAACCACAAAACAATATTCTTGTTATTGTATCATTTTCATCTAATTTTATGTGAGGTGGATAAGGCATTTCCTGCATAGATATCTAAAAATATTTATTGAAAATTAATCATTCATATAAGCAAATGTAAATCATTCTAATTAGTTCTTCCAGCAAGACATCATAGACTTATTAATTATGCTTTTAACGTCAAGGTCTCGACCAAAGGCATCGTTTAAATAGTTATGTACTGAATTTACAATGAATTAAATTCGCAATTTAGATATACGTTATTCAAATTTGTTTTAAACTTATAAAATTGTTACCATACTAATCAACTTACATCAAATGAGATATTCTTTTGGCTATTTGTTTTCATTTTTATAAATGATTCATCCAAACACAATTGTAACTGTACAAATGGCATTATATCCATTAAAACAGCTTCTAATGACATTTGCATTTGTCCTTGATTTTCAACTTTATACAAAAAATTTGGAATCATGTGAGGTGACCGTATAGTATAATCCAGTTTCTTTGTAGAACTATCAGTATGTTCATCGAATACTACTGCTACAATATCTTTACCAATATTGTGAGATTGGTGCAATGCATACATTTGCAGCATTTCTTCTTCAGAATTAAATCCAATAAAGACATCTTCTATAATAAGAGAATAAAATGTTTTATCAACCAATTAAATTTTCAATTTTATTTTAATTTTGAAATAGTGTAAAATAAAACTTACCATTACCAGGGATATTTAAACACAATTGAGTCTTGTGCAACAGTATTCTAGTAAATTTATTCAATGGCCAAAAGTATATATTTGTATCAAAATTAATCTTCTTTATTAGATCCGTTTTAGTCAAAAGATCGTGATACGTATTGTTGGCAAAATTGACAGGATCTCTAGCGTTAAAATCTCTGCAAGCTTGCACAAGCACAAACAGTAACACTGGTATCAAAAACTCGACAAACAGACTGGTCTTCCAGTGTCTCTTTCTGACAAGATAATTCTTGTACAGAAGCAGCCTTAGCATTCTCAGTTTCTCCCTCATCTTTCCTTTTGTCCAGTAATCGTTGGATGGAAAGAAGTTGTTGTACTTTGTTACACTTGACCGTATTTTTGCCTCCGAGTTGCCATTGACACTTAAATGCACATCATTAAAATGATCAATAATGCGTTTTGTGCTTACATCGGCTCGAGCCGACTAGCGCGACTATCAGTATTCAACGAGCAGACGGTGCACTGAATTGCAAAAAAGACACTGAGCACAAGACACGAGGACAGACAGGGAAATGCGCTCGGCCGTGGTATGCAACTAACAAGGTGTTTCGAAAGGCCAGTCACCTGGGCATGCAACTTTTTTATCTTTTATTTGGCTCCGATCCTCGCCTTGGTAACGCGCTATAACCTCTCACCGGACACTACGGGTCGCTTGAACACCCGCGGGCCACCCTCGCCCCCGGACGCGCCGTCCACTGATAGCACGCGCACACAAAGCAGATAGCAGCTGAAGGCGGCAGCTCGGGGTGGTCCGGTGCGGCGTACGTCGGCGCGTATAGTAGCTCGCTGGCTAGCCGACCGCACGTTACTGGCGCGTCGCGCCTCGCGTGTCTCGCGAGTCGCGCGGCCGCTCGCAGGGGAGGGATATAAACAAAACGTCGATCGGATGTTCGCCCTACGTCAGCGGCGCTCGGCCAATCGCCGCCGAGCCTTTCCCCTGGTACCGTTACGGAATTTTTCCCAATGACGAAGGCGAGCTCGCCGCCTATCTAAATATACGTGCGCGTACAGATATAAGCGCTGGCTATAGGCCGAGTACACACCCACAATAACGTAAGAGGCGCCGCGGAGTGGGGGCTAAAAATTGCAAACGTCTGATTTTTCTGTCTACACGCTGCACACGCCGATTTGTTCGCCTTTTTTTCGGGAGCGTGGCTCGCGCTTTTGCTCGCGCGCGCGGGCAGGAGAGAGTAAAAAACTGACGACCGCATGCCGCGGGCCAACGCCTAATATGCAACAAGTGGATATTATTTTTTTTGTCACTGCTTCTGGATGCTTCCATTAATTTTGCACGATTTTTGGAGACCGTTATAATCAGCAATTATACCGGTCTAGACGTTCACCCGAACCGAACTTTATTTGCAATTTGATCTTGAAAATGGGAATCTATATACTATTGCGCAATTTATCCATTATTCATATGGGACTTGTTAATCGAACGTACATTGTAATGACCTCATTCTATTGCGATTGAGCTGTACTTCTTAATCTCTTCCTGGCATTCGGCGAACGGCTTAATTTTACGAGAAAATCGATCGCAAATGGGCTAACAGGTTGCTTCGGCTGTATTAAGTCCAATTAAAACAGTTTGCTATTCACGTTAATGCCGCCGGTGCATCGTACCATATTTATCAGTTCTCAGAAGCTTTACAGCAAAATGATTATTTCCTAATTGCATTTTTATGACACTTTTAACGAAAAAAGTCTGCCGGGTGCTTGAGAAATATGTTTTTCTCGTTTTAATTTAAAGGAGAATAAAAATATTACAGGGGCGCACGCAACCCAAACGTGTTTTTTTGCTACTTCTTTTCTCATTCCTCAATCCTCCGCGCATATACCGGTTTCCGCATTAATTACTTTTCCTTTTTGAATTTTTGAATTTTAACTTTGGAATGTCTCGAAAATATTTATCAAAAGCAGTCTATGATTACAAAAAATATTATATAAAAAAATATTGATTTAATTCATTCGCGAATAAAACAAGAATGTCGTACATATGCATTAAATGGATACCCCACAATCTATACATTTGCCGACCTTCTATGCGCCGGACTGCGACATGTGTTTATTTCCAATATTTTTTTATTGCAGCAATTATTACTTATTTATAAAATTGTTTTATGAAAGTAATAATGTGTGTCAGGTGGCGCTACCCTTTTTTATATTCAAACATGAGATATTTGACGTAAAATGATTTGTTTCTTCACGATGTTATAATTATATATAGAAACTAAACAAAATTATCCTTTCTCTTTGATTAATATTACTTTTAAAGTAAAAGTGATTTCTGTTGAATTTGCAATTATGAAAGTAATTTATTCGTAAAACATATTTAAATTTGCTATGTAGTAAATTAATAATAAACGCGCATCGGAATTTGGGGCAAGCAAATTTTCGAAAAAAAAAGGCTTATAGTGGTACCCTCCGTATAATGGTAGTGCTAACTTTTCAAATTATTTTTCTTTTAGAATTATGAATGGAGTGACTTAAAATTAAAACCAGACGTTATTAACATCATTGTCCACAAGGCGATTTTTTCCAAAATTTATTTCTAAAGTGGATTTCGAAGTCGGTATGGCAGATTTCTAACTATAAGTCTTACATGTGTTACATCCCCTCGTATGCCCGCCTCGCGGCTCGCGAGTCGCGCTCCGAAAGTTCGATGCAGCGCTCCGAACGGCCGTCGCGTCTCGCGGCGGTCTGGCAGCTCCGCTCGTGACGTACTGACTATATACCAGACGACAATATACATACGGCATGCGCCACGGACGCATATGGCAATTGCATTCGCACTGTTTTTACTGTGATTTTAATTGAAGCGCAACAATGGCAAGCGTCGAGGAGCTGCAGCGCAGGATCAAGGAGCTGGAGCAGCAGCTGGAGCAGGCCACGGAGACTCCGACTCGGCCCAAGATAGAGCATATGTCCAGCCAAGTCGTCGACACTAATCCGTACAGGTGGTCCCACCCGCTTGGATATTTAGATTTATTCGAAAATCAAACTTGCTTCAAATGCCTTATGAGCGTCTTGCTGATTAATCACTAAATACTCATTACTCTGGAGAATCTTCTAATTAATGTTTATAGATTTATTATAGCAAATTTACTGTATGCAAAATTATTTTCTATTTCATCAAACCTTGTTAAGGCTTTTAAATTCCAATGTTATTTATTTAATTATTTATAATATTATTTCTTGTTGTTTCTTCCTGAAAAAAGTATAAAAATATGTTTACTGTATGTTCATTAAGTAGGACAAATGGTGTGCATATTCTAATAACATACTAAATTTGCAGTCGTCTATTAGCTCTTCAACGTATGGGAATAGTTAAAAACTATGAAAGAATTCGTGAAATGTCTGTGGCTGTTGTTGGTGTCGGAGGAGTTGGAAGTGTAACCGCTGAAATGCTGACCAGATGTGGAATTGGAAAGGTAATTAATAATCATTTAAATATAAAGAACCTTGAAAGATTATTATACAATCTTTCAAACAATTTTACTAAAAACAATTACTAATAAAATTGTTGATATCTATTCTTTATTCACTACTTTATATACTCTTAGAATATTCTATTAAAAACATGATTCACTGCATCATGGCTTTAATGGAACAGTTTACAAAACATCATATTTCCTTCTTTCAGTTAGTGCTATTTGATTATGATAAAGTTGAATTGGCCAACATGAACAGACTCTTCTTCCAACCGCACCAAGTGGGACAAACTAAGGTCGACGCTGCTGCAAGAACTCTAAGGTTTATTAACCCAGATGTTGAAATAGAAACACACAATTACAATATCACGACTGTGGAGCACTTTGATGAGTTCATGAATACAATTAAGTAAGTAAACTTCCTGCAGTTTTAATTGTAAGCTGCATTCAATTGTTTTAATTATATTTCAATCAAACCCAATAAACTAGGTTGAACTAAGTACTTCTGTTATTTTACAGATCTTCTGGTATTAATAAAGGCCCAGTTGATTTAGTCTTAAGCTGTGTTGACAACTTTGAAGCTAGAATGGCTATTAACACAGCATGCAATGAATTAAATCAAAAGTGGTTTGAAAGCGGAGTTTCGGAAAATGCTGTTTCTGGACACATTCAGTTCATTATTCCTGGTGAAACAGCATGTTTTGCAGTAAGCATCCTAATTTTGTTTAAAATTATAAATTAATATTAATATTTAACTGTACTCTTAAAACTTTCTTCTTTTTAATTTAGTGCGCACCTCCATTAGTAGTAGCTTCTAATATTGATGAGAAAACTCTAAAACGAGATGGTGTTTGTGCTGCTTCACTACCTACTACAATGGGAATTGTTGCTGGATTTTTAGTGCAAAATACTCTGAAACATTTACTTCAATTTGGTACTGTTTCGCATTACCTTGGTTACAATGCCATGCAAGATTTTTTCCCAACCATGAGTTTGAAACCAAATGCAAGCTGTGATGATAAGTTTTGTAGGCAAAGACAGCAAGAATTTGCCACTAAACCAAAAGTTGAATATTGTGAAGAGGTTGTAGAAGATAAACCTTTACACGAAGATAATGAATGGGGTAAAATAAAATTCTGTTAAAATATTCTAAATTATTTGACGTATTTTGATCACTCATAACGTTGTCTAACATTTTAGGTATTTGTCTTGTTGACGAGACAGCACAAGAAGAGACTGAAACTAGTAAAAGTATTGCACCTGGTGTAACACAAGCGTATGAATTGCCTGCCCAAGATCTTGACTCAGAATCTGAGGTGACTATAGATACTAGTGATCAAAGTTTAGAAGAATTAATGTCAAAAATGAAATCTATGTAATTTTTTGTTTTCTTTTTTACAACATTTATATATTGTATCAAAAAATTATTTTATCATTAAAGAATTTAAAAAGCTTTTCATTAAACATCTTGTTATTTATAAATTTATCAAAATATATAAATATATTTACATTCTAATTCAAGAAATTATTTGCACATTTACTGACTTAACTTTCAAAAGAAAGAAGAATAAATAATGTGCATTAAAAATTTCATTATTCAACTAAAATACTGATTTATATATCAAACTTATCGTAACATAAAGCATGACCTTCCTCTTCATATTCTTCTCTTTTCACAATTAAATTGGAATATCCTGGATCTTTAGCTAGTAATTTTCCTCCTTCCCATGCATAAGTAATTGGGCTGAAAAAAATGATAGTTATAATTATAGTATTTGAAAGTAAATTGTCTTGTATTGTAACAACGTTAATTACTTACTCCTCTGGTAAGTGGATATTAATTGTAAAATCATCTGGAGCAAGACTCCTAACTTCTTTAAGAACACGTTCCTGCAACCCTGGAAATTTAGTAGATCCACCAGTAAGTACAATGTTTGCTAATAAATGCGGCCAAGTCTCCTCTTCGCAAGCCTTTAAACAATCCATAATAGCTTCTGGTATGCCCATTTGTTTGATTCCAACATCAGAGGGATGAAATAAAATTTCTGGTATTGTAAAGCGTTCATTGTTCATTCTTAAAACCTGTTGATCTGTATTGCTTCCTATATCTGTAAGATATCCTCTTCTTATAGTTGTAAAGTCAGGCAGTACATAATCCTTAACAATGCTATTTTCTGGAGGTCTCAGATTTTTTGCAATCTCCATGTCACCATAAAAATCTTGAGACACAAAGCAAGAATCTTCCTTAACTTGATTTACGACATAAGTTTCATCCATAACATGTAACTGTCTATACGATAGAATTTCTTTCAAATGATTTGTTAATAACTTTCCTCCAACATCTATTCTCCTAATGCCTGCTTTAATTTTCATGTCGTTTACATATGGTATGACATGACAAAAACTGTAACCCACATCAACAACAATGCAACATTTGGAAGTAGGATTTGCATGTCTATAATGATAGCAAGACAACGTTGATGGATTAATCCTTAACAAACTAGCAACTTCGTATTCTTCAAAAAATATTTCTGCCATAGCTTCTTGAACAGATGGAAAGTTAAAAGGTGGTTCCGTTATTATCAATGATACCTGGCTAAGATTAACAGAGCAACAGTCCTTTGAAAAAATATAATCCCAAACTGTTTTTTGCACATCCCAATTGATCAAGTAACCTTTTTGAAACGGCAGCATAAAAAACAAACCAGATATATCTCTGCATTCCTCAATTTGATTGCCAATAAACGGTCTTCTTCTTTCACTTTTTGCTTTCATTATACAGTTAGGTAATACGCTATTCCAAATGAAATATAAAATTAAGCAATTAAAAGAACTTGTATTTAAATAATAAACAAACATAACCTAATCTTTATATTTTTTACTTACACTGCAGAATCACTAGCTAATCCAGCTTTTGCGGTGTAGCCTCCATTATCTAACACGAACACCGGAGGACTCATTTTCATTTTTAATTATTTATATTATCTGTAAACATAAAACTTGCCGGCACATACAAAAACATGAATTGATGTTTGCATCTGCGTCGTCCGCTCTCTCTCTCTCCGCGCTATTTTTTCGGATCGAATTCAAATTTCAAATGTACCACTACTGAAGTCATACGGCATGAGGATTACCAGATCAAAATAATACTCAACATAATAATGATGTTAGATAACTATATATAATATTCTATAATGAATGTTTAAATGAAATTCTTTGCTCTTATTTGTTAAAATATTATATAAAAAGTAATAAATTTATTAATGTGATTATATAGCGTATTTGCTAACAGTGGGAAACAATCAACTATGGTGCGCAAATTTTAATTTTCTACCTGTTGCATCAATATAGCGGAAACAAGTGGATTCCTGACACTAAACAATTATATTCATTTTAATTTGTAATATGAAATAATGAAAAACTGCAAAAAGTAGATCAACTTTTAATATAAATGAAAATGTATTTACCATTTCTTCTCAGTATGAATCAACGTTAAGTTACATATTTCGAATTACACTATAATCTCGCGTATAATAATAGTATTTCCGCAAAATATTTGTCGAAACCCCTTAAATTAAGTAATTACTGTACATACATAGTTTTAGTCATATTCGCAAACCAATGGAGCTTATTGTCCTGCTGATCAGAGGAAAACAATTATTATGCAAACTTAAATAAACTTTGAAACTTTGATCCAATATATTGCGCATTTCAAAAACAATGCCAGCAGTTCCCTTTTCGATATCGAGTCGGTTTAAAAGTGTTTTTCTCCATTAAAGCGGTTTGCGGCATTGCCGTTCTAGCAATTTACCGACACCGGTTCTATTTCGGTATTTTTCTGACGCACAAGAAAAATTGTGATTCAATTCATTTGAAATTCATATATAAAAGCATTTTTGTTCCAACAGATAGAAATTTTGATGAATGCAGATTTATTTATACGCTCTTGAAGTTTCGCTGGATCCGTCGATGAATAAAATTTGGACGAATAATAAAAAAATTGTTGATAAATTAAGAGATCAGTATGTAGGTGTTGAAACTTTTAAAATAAATTACCGATTAAATACCCAAATGAAGTGATTTTATCGTATGCAGAAACTTTCTTTTACTGTGCAATATTTATCTATAATATTACAAAATTTTTAAAATACAATTTTTCGGTTTATTTATTTATACACTAACAAACGGAAAACTAATATCGGTAAAAAAGATTTAGATAACATTTTGGTAATTAGTTTCTTACATTATATTTAATAAATGTAAGTTTAATTAAACTGTTTAAACAATAGCACTTAGTTTGTAAAAAAGTGGTAATTCACGACCTCGATAATTTCTTTTAATACTACTCAAAAATATAGTTATAGATAATGAGTAGAGAATGTATTAGAGAGACAACAGATTTTTTTTATCCAGATTAACAAAAGTTTAGCGCGCAAAGTGTACACGGTAATGTACAACTTTTCCGGTATTTTACTCATTAATAATTATTATCAACTCTCTTTTTGTTGTTTCCATGTCCATACGTTTTTCTCCTTATAGTTCAGTTGAATTAGTATAAAAAATTCTCATTTCATTCAAACGAAAGTATTGTAAATATTTTATTGGATATTATGTGGCGAAAGCGCATAATAAATGGTATAAAATGTAGTCAACTAATGGTGAAAATCTTATAATAACTGATAGCGAAAAACGGAAACTTAAAGAAATCACAAGGCTGCAAAAAATATATAATTGATGCGTAAAGCTCAATAAAACTGTTTAAACGTGTATATACACAACTAATGTTAAGAGGATTCGTTTATTAATTTTTTATTAAGCTGTTTTTTTAATTTGTTCTAAAAAATTGAGTTTTCTATGTACGATATTGCTTATGATATTTATGTCGTTACGTTCGCATCTCTTTAATTAGTATTTTTTGAAAATAAAAATTTTATAGTGAAAATAAATTATTCTTACGGAAGTAATTAATGTATTTCTATCTTTGAAATTTGAAAATAGACTATCAACAGACCATGAGTAACACTTGAACATTCTCCATTCCAAAATTATTTCATTTACTCCAGAAATATTTATAAAAAATTATTTGTCACCTTCACAATTCTTCATTAAAAAAATAAGAACCCTAAGAAAATTATTTAAAACTTAATTGACAGTTAACATGCCTTTAAAAAATGGTTAATATAAGTAACAAATCCATTCGACTATGTTACTTTCATGTAGTCTTAATTGAAGATTAATTTGTTGAAACTGCACTTTCACTTTCTTCATGATAATCACCTTAAAAAAATACATAAATGTTTAATGTAAATTCTGTGAAAATAAACGAATGCACCTATGAAAAATTCTCTACATTTATGCATAAATAATTTAATATTTTCAAAAATTTATGTCTCTTTCAATTAATTACATTTTTTGTAACAAAGATATATCAGATAAGACAGAACGTTATTTTAAATTTTTGTTTTACTTTTAGTATGCTTTACAATTTTTGAGTACTATCTGCAATATATGAAAAAAGTGTTAAAAAAAGGTGAACAGTCTTCATCAAGTGATAATATTCATTTCGCATCATAATATCCAATGTAGTATCTACATTGACTTTTTCGGAAAAAATATGCTAAGTCAACTGAGCTACCTACAATGAAGGTGTAATCTCTAACATTTATACCGGCTTCATAGTGACGATAAATTTTTTAGGCGCCACAACTGCCGTGTATAACGTCTTTTTTTGAGAGCACTACTATTATCGACGTACCATTTACACCGCAGACTTTCATACATGCAAAATTTAAGTCTAATCAGCAGGATTTATTTGAAGTAAGCATCTTAAAGTTTTCTATAAAAATTAGTGTAACAATGTAAAAAATTAATCTTTTTTTTATAGAAAAGGGCAAGATGATTTCTTCAAACTACCTGCCGTGACACTAGAATGGCAATTAGTTCGACTACATAATATCGCGAACTCGATTATTTATCAAATCGTGAAAATCGGTACGTCGATGGATGTAGGAATGGTGTAACCCGACAAATTTCCAGAGTCATCAACGCCTCCTCTCAACGCTCTTCGCGTATTATTTTCAGTCTCACCTATAAAACTGACACACCGCATTTTATAATTCTACTTCATCTACAGTCACAGTCTAGTCCAGTCCGTACATCGTGTTTTTTTGCAATAACAAATGTGACATCGGCGTTAACAATAAAGAAAAGAGCAACAGTATACAAAAAAATGCTTAGACACTTCACCGAGAAATAGAATAAACGCCTAGAACGCGTATACGAAGCTTACGTGATACGAGTACGCAATTTATATACAATGCAAATGCGATTAATAAATAATTTATGTATAACGAACTTATAATTATTTATTCATTTATTATTTAATCACGCAGTAAGCATCGTACATGAAACCATACTCGCGTCGCATACCAACGCGTAACGTCATGCACCGACTTCATATGCAATTACAAACGTATAATTTCTACCAGTTTTGTTCAAGTCGAAAGTAAAAAGAAATTTTTCATAAGCATTACACGCTGGTCAACGATGGCTGACATAGATTCCTGTTAATATAAATTGCTCTTCTTTGTTCTTCTTTTTTTCATTTAAATAATTAGGTATTCACAACGCACAAAGAGTACTTGGCTATAACAAACAGTTTATTCAGCTATAAATGAACATCTCGTTTCTTTTTTCATCTTCAAGTATCCATTGCTTTATCATCGATTTTATATATGTTTGCGTGCGTGTATTCACACGCTGAATGGTCTAGTAATGAAAGCGCTTCCTCTCTCTCTCTTTCATACGTCCATTTTCTCTCTTTCTAACAGTCTCCCTCTCTTTCAAATTACAATTCTCTCGTGATAACTCCCACACTCATATACATCACTCGCTTATATTTTCGTAATTCGCCGTGTATATTCTCGCGTCTGCCTCTCCTCGTAATAATGTATAATGTAGATACATGCTATTACTCGTGTCTCAGTGTTTGTGTCGCTAGAGTGTAGGTACTTATCTCGGGGAGATAACAATGGAAATAAGGGAAGAAAAAAATCTTAAAAAGTACGAAAAAAAGGAAAAAAAGTCGCAATAAAATGGTAAAGGTATGCAAGATAAGGTGTGTCGCAGGCTCGTGAGTGGCAGCTGTATCTCCTCAGGCGTTGCGAGACGCTGGGTCCACGGCGAGAAGACGAAGACGAAACCCTGGAGCACTGACGAGTAGCAAACAGCGAGCCTTTAGAGGTGTGCGGCCGGTGGGGGCATGAGATGGCCGAGCTCCTCGTGGCTCGCGGAGCCCGGATATGAATCGATGCCTGCCGATGTTGATGGTGCCAAACCGGACGTCGCCGGGCTGCTTCCCATCACCGCCACGCCGTTCCGACCATCTGCAGCAGGAAGCAAAGGCGCGAGGCCCACACCAGCTTTAGCCGAGCATTCTCTCTGCGAGTACTGAGCTTTTCTCGGCTTTTTTATTTTTAGCGCGACTGCTTTTTCATGAACTTCGAAGCATTAATATTGAATAAAGTTTAATAGAGATAAAACTGAGCGAGCGTGTGTTTAAAGTATGATCGTGGTTGATTTGACGATTTAAAGCAGAATTGTACAATCGTGCGTTATAAAAATGAAATTAACAAAATGCGTGAAATTAATAAGTATTTTAGACATTGTTGAAAGCGGCGAAAAAATAATCACTGGTATAATATTCAATCTTGCGATTATGCTTTCTAACTATACAAATAATGTAATACAATAAAAGTAGTAAAAGCAATTTAATATTTTAAACTAAATCGACAATAAAAAATTGCACAGGCTTAATTTGTACAGGTTATTACAGGTGGGACTGTGAAATAGAATGAGGAGTCATGTTGTAAAATCAAATATTATTAAATAAACACTGTTACATTATAAATTGATTGATAAAACCACAATTTGTACAATCAAAAACTGAGTTTTATTAATCGTCATTTTTTCAGAAATAAAAATAATCATTTCTTTTTTGTATTACAGCTCATTTTTAATTTCTTTGAATTTCTATTTTATTTAAAAACTTTACTAAATTTAACATTATGAAATTACAAGTTTCACATTTACTGAACAATACCTTTTACAAAATAAATCAAAATTTTTAAATGACTTTTCAAAACATTAAAATTTAATAAAGCTTTTAAAAATCTTATGTACATGTAACGATATTTGTCACCACTTAATGGACATTACAAATTGTTACCCTAACTAATGCATATTTATATTAACAATGAAAATTAGACGTTCACCAATTCGTAAATAAATTGTACATCACATGAGAAGTAGTCGGCGAAACAAAAGACTATTGATAGGAATTAAAAGTGGATTGATAAAATTTTAATAAAAAAAAATATTTTTCAAAATATGAAACTTTATGAATAATTTTTAATGACTTATACAAGTCTCGAAAATATTCAATTTTTTTTTATAAAATAAATAGAGTCAATGCACAGCAGCTTCATTTCTTTCAGGCGCTTCTTTTATATTTCTCTCATTTATCAACTAAGATACCTAAAAACATGACTGCTTTGAGTTGACTTCACAAATAAATTAATTTTATCGACTTAAATTATTAACACTGTCTATTAAGTTCATCTGGTACTGTTACATCTGTTCAAAGATTAAGAAATAGTCGACTTTTAACTTTTATCTGTGTAGATGTACTTATACTTAGACTAATGATTGCTTTGTTATACAAATTTTTATACACAATTGCTCTTACTTCTTTTCTTTGAACGATACAATAGAAAAAAAATCATGTAAAAAAATGTTTAATATTTGAAAAGAGTAAGGCATCTTTGTGATTTATCTAGTTTAATTTTTTTACAAATTCTAAAATGTTTGCATACACAATTTCAACATGCATATGCCAAAGCATGTAAGTTACTGAAGCCTTTAATATGAAGTTCGACAGAATGAATTCATTTTTATGATTTTTTTTGTTTTGTTTTAAGTTAGAAGCAAGTTAAGATGATGACATTACCTGGGCCGCTACTCACCTACAGGCAATGAGCCTGTCATGGGAGTAGGTGACGACGATACCATAGCCATACGGCCCTGTTCCTTTACAATGGGATCTGTAACAAAATAAAAATATCCAGTATGAATAAACTAATTGCATTCAGTCTTAGAAATATTTAAAATTGTAACTTACAAAAGTATGGATGGTCCATGGCTTCGCGTGCAGTAAGTCTCTCATAATGATCATAGCGCAACAACTTGTCTAGAAAGTCAAGACTTTCAGGTGAGACAAGATGTTGATTTTCAGAGTGTACAAAGCGTTCCCAACGCTTACGCGAATGTCTGCCCAGAATGTCGTTGAAACGGGGATCGAGCTCGATGTGATACTTGTCAAGGTACTCAAAAAGTTCCTCTGTACCCAAAACTTTGGCAATCCTAACCAATTGATCATAATTGTCGTGACCATGGAAGAAAGGCTCTTTCCTAAATATCATGCTTGCAAGCATGCAGCCCAACGACCACATGTCCAACGAATAATCATACATCTGTAAATATCAGTTATAATTAAAATTCATGTTCAAGTTTTCGTACTTCCGAAGAACATAACAATAAACTAGGTTAAACAAGGAAATGAATATACCTGATAGTCTACGAGGAGTTCCGGCCCTTTGAAATAACGTGAGGCAACACGCACATTGTACTCCTGACCAGGATGGTAAAACTCGGCTAAACCCCAATCGATTAACCGCAATTTTCGGTTCTCGTGGTCTATCATGACATTGTGCGGTTTCACATCTCTGTGCATAATACCCATGCTATGGCAATACTCCAATGCCTATGGAAAAAAATTAGTTATTAAAACTTTGATTTCTCAGAGACAAATTATTTAATATTACAAATGAATTACCTTTAATAACTCATAGAGGTAGTATCGTATATCGTAATCTGTTAAAGTCTGATACAGCTGCTTAAAATCTGTGTTATTAACATGTTCGAATATTAATGCTGGTGTCCTAGACACTGGATCTTTAACAACAGCTTGGAGTGTTATAATGTTGGTCCCTCCCCTAAGATTTTCTAAGATTTTAATTTCTCTCTTTATCTTCTTCTTTTTGACAGGCTGCAATTATTAATGTATAAATTAAAAATTGTTAAATTTTCAAAATGTGTACAAGAGAAACATTTATAAGTACCTTCAATATTTTAACAACACATTTTTCATTATTTGTGATATTATAAGCCTCAAACACTTCACTGTATTTGCCACGGCCCAATTTTCTTACTAATTGGTAATCGTCTTGTTGACTGAAACATATAAAATTTGTATAATTGATGCTATTAAAACAATTATTAGTTTTAGTTTATTAAACGATTTCAATAATAGAAATAATTTTACCCCCAATTTACGACGTATGACTCATAATCCCAGTATTCTCTAGGTTTGTGTGAATTAACATCTGTATACACACGTGCTCTGCTTGGAAGTGCCATTCTTGTAAAACACTGGGTGTCAATACCACCTTTGTCTGTTGCACCACTCTCAATCCAACTGCGTTGATCTCCACTGAAAAATGCACGCCCTCGAAACTCACTGCCTTTTCCTCTCACCCAACTGCTAACATACGAGTGGAGCAGCAGACCTATTGAATAACAAAGAAATAAAAAAATTAGTGACAAATATAGTACATAATAGGAATGAATCATTTTGAATCATGTGCAATTTATTGTAATTGATCACTTAAAGTTCTTATGACTTTATAACTATTAAAAAAAACATGTTCTATAAAAATAATTATTACTTTATACAATTTAATAATTTACTAAGATTAGAAATTGTAATGTTAAGTATTTTCAAAAAGCTTATTTTATTACTAAAAGAACTGTAATGCCTATTTAGATATTTCAAACATATTACAAAATATATTGCATAGTTTCTTAAAATTAAAAAATCAACTTCATTCATCTTTGTGCAAGTAAAGCAACCTGATATTAGTCATATCATTCGATTTGATAAAAAAAAATTACTTTTATTTTGATTATTAATTTCAAAACTTAATTGCTGTATCAGAAACACATTACATTTAGGTACAAGATAAATAACGGGACACACAAACTTGACACATCCTTGTACATTTATGAAATTAAAAACAAGTTTGTATAATCAACCAATTTGCAAATTAGTCAAATCACAGAAACAATTTGAACAAATACCTTATATTTTTTTTAAATTTTTATACATAAGAATATCGAATAGTTATATTTTCATACTCATAAAGCTTAGTTAAATCATTGTAGAAAATTTGTAATAAATGAAATTAAGATGATAACCAAATGACAGTTTCCGATTAAGTGTTACACAATACAAAAACAGTAAATATGGTACTGTTTCACGAAAGACATTAATCTGTGATGCATCGTTTAAACCGTTTAATTTAAAACTTTCAGTTAATCAGGTGGACAAAATACCAATAACCATGCTTCACACGAGTGGGCACGAAGAGTAAGAAATACATTCACTAAATACCTAAGCTTGCCAAAAGCAGAAGCAATGGATTACACCGAACCATCTCATGATCAAAAAAGCATTTTACTCCTTGATCCCAAGCCACGCTACAAAAACAAACTAGATTTTCATTTCCAAAAGAGAAAAAACGCTCCCCAACTAAGAACTAGAAACACCCAGTACATCACCCGTAAGCAAAGCTGTTCGCGAAAACGGAAAGGACAGTACAGTCCGCGGAAGCCCGCGTGCCCAAAGCTTCTCCGAGGCAATAAAAAAAAAAAAAAACACGAAGCGACGTACGTAACGTGCTGGATGTGGGAGGAGCGTTTACAAGTCGCACACACCGAACGTCTAACCTCAAAGTCCAACCGGGACCCGTAGCCGGCGGGCTACCGGGGCTTCGGCGCGATCGGGCCTCGTGTCTGCCCCCGGTGTCTTTACTACCGATCCGCTCACTCGGAGCGCATCTCCGGCTCGCGCGCGGAGCACTCGACTCGCGAACTCCCCGACTCCGGGGGAGGGTTGCGGAAGGTGCCGCGCCGCGGCCGCTCGATGACGAACACTACACCGCGCACTCCGGGGATACCTGGTGGGTTGAGCTGCGCTGAGCGCGTGACCGCCGTGCGTGTGTGTACAGCGCGAGGGCACGCCGCCGAACGCCCGAGACTTCCGGGTGGACTGCCGCTGGCGTGACTGCTCCGGGGGATGCTTCGGGCCGCAGGCACACGTAGGCACGCGCGCGCTCCTCGTCCTCGTCCGCCTCCACAGCACGCGTGCGGTCTGCGCGCGCGCGCATGCAAACGGGACGAACGGAGAGCGAGAGAGAGAGGGAGGAAGCGAGGAGAGGCGAACCGGGGAGGAAGGGAGAGGGAGGTAAGGGGCACCGAGTCCTCGGGGAAGACGTGACCGAGGAAGCGGCGGCGCGGAAGTTCATATATAGGTATCCGGAGTCTCCGCGGATGCGGCGGGTTGACGGGGACGTGGGAGGGGGAGGGGAGGGGGGGCTGTCGAGGTGTGTATGTATATAGGCGCAGGCAGAGCTGCTGCTGCTAGTGCTCACCTAACGCATTCCGGGCTCGAATTTTGGCGTAGTTGGGGCCCCGTGCTGCTCGTCGGACTCTCGGTGCGGCGTCGCCGTCGTCGTCGCCGCCGTCGAGGAGGTGATTGGGCCGGAGCAGCGGCGGGCGCGCGTCTGCGTGGACGTCGTCTCCGCTGGTACGTGCTGCGCGCGCGAGAGAGAGAGAGGAGAGAAAGAGAGAGAAAGAGAGAGAGAGACACAGTGAGAGGGGGAGACGCGGCGCGGGGCGGCCGGCTTCCCTAGAACTCAGCGTAGAGAGACACGCACGGGAGAGCGAGGGCCGACTCGGTGTCTTTCTCTCGCTCGCTCTTGCAGTCTCGCCTCTCTACAAGATGGCAGCCGGCGAGCCGCTGCCGTCGTGAGTTCGTCGAGTCCCACTCAGCGCTGGTCCCACTGGCTCTACTCTACTCTGCGCCGCCGCCACCGGCCACCGCCACTGCCGCCGTCGCTGGATAGACGAGAGACGAACGAGGTTGCGCGTACAAAGGTGTCGTAGCTGTCGCAGGATCGACCTTATCGACGTGTAGGATGTACAATTGTGCGAGCTTGATTCTCGAGTCTTCTTTTATTTACTCCTCAAGTCCTGAAGAAGGACCAAAGCTTTTCCGCCACGGGCCTGCTGCGGCTATATTTATTTACCATTTCTTGCAGGGGATCTAAGCAGTCTAAGCTATAATGAGTCGCTTGTGGTTACAGCGAGTGAAGAATTGTATGGTACGTGTGCTGAGCTTTTCCTGGTCGATAAAGCGGTGTACCCTGCCACCGACCGGAATCAGCCGGAAAATTCAAAATTTCTTGCCAGCTTCCCTATTCCCTTTTGAAGAAATATGTAACTCGTTACATAGCGGTATATGTATATGGAAAAAAGATGAATTGTAGTTTTTAATCGAAGATTATGAGAGGTATACATTCAAAACATTTTGTTATATTGGAAATAATATCAATTTTCTATGCTATAATTCGGTTTATTAAAATTTTAAACCCTAGACATAAGTTAACGAGAGAAGATTTGGAACCATCCGTTGCTTGATTTATCCATCATCGAACTCTGTGGCACTAAAATGTTAAGAGCTTACATTTGCAATTAGGAGATACCACATACAAAACTTGAAAAGTTTTATAGTTAAAAAAATTTATTCTGGTAAGTTTTAAGTTCCTGAGATTGAAACGTCTTGCTTGAGCTTTTGGAATTTTTAGATATTTTTATGTCAGAATGTATTACTAGAGAACTCTTGCACTGTACGCTTTGTACGTAAACATAAGTGAAATGTTTCCATTCTTTTATTTATATATTTCAATTTATTTTATTTTCTTTAGTAGGATTAATAAGGAGCCTTTTACTCAAGTTTCATGAGTTTTGTGCTAAACATCGCGCCGAAATTCGACTTCTTAAACTTACCGACATCTTATACCGACCGATCACTGCGAACTTAGCGGTTTGTTGCCGCTAAAAATGTTCTTCGTCGGCTTGGTTGTGATTTTTATGATGACGCTCATATAAATATAATTGAGAAAATTGGAGCGCCGAATTATATCACCACAAAATAGCTTAACGATATTGAATATATAGTGCCAAAACCGCGAATACGTCAGCTGGCGCGCAAGTTATGATCTGATCTAATGACGGTTACCGAAATTTGAGCTTTTTGATTGTTAGTTCGAAAATTTTCAGATTGTCGAGTATGTATAATAATTAGGAGTGCCGCATAGACAACTGACAACCGAACAAGAAGCTCGATTTACAGATTCATTTGTAATTCCGAAACGAATTTTGTTAGTGATTGCTTATATAGATGCCTCTAACTGTATTAGTTTTGAGGAGAGTTCCATCAGGTTTACAATAGAAAATATAATAAGACCGCGATTATACTTACAGGACCAGGATTGTACTTACAGGTGACCAAAGCTTTTGTCCTGTAGATTTCACTTTAATTTAACTTCTTATAGTATAACGCAATCGACAAATCTGACGATCCGAACCAATTAGCGGGTTTTTTTCTTCTTTTTCGCTGTTTTATATTCATATTATGTATTACCTTTCGAGGCAATTTCCAAAGTAGATATATTAGTATGATTCAAGCAGTTTTTAAAAACTGTGCTCATGTCATTACCGGCCGAAAAACTTGATATCTCCAAGATCGCGTTATTTCCATTCTTTCGTAGCCGCGTCAAATTTGAAAAGATTAGCCCTGTAACTATACGACATGTACGTCTTCCGTCTCTTCGCCAATCTCAGACATCTCAACTTTATCAGGGAGTGAAATGACAGGAGGGAATGAGTAAACATCGTCTCGGCATTTTCAACTACTATTAGTTTTATTTCTCAAAACGGTTTTTACTTTCTCAGTAGACGATTTAAACGGTGTTTATTTTCGATTCAATTTATAGAAGTCGATCAATTAAGGATGCGCCAAAAGGTCCACTACGGAATCTTTATATTTATTGCTGATCGTGCATTTTACAATTTCTGCAATTTTTAAATCTAATAGTGTATGATTGAAATTTGTAGCGCTCTTCTGCCAAACTCCGCGACTCTCTTACATTCATAAAGTATATTAAAAGGATCATTTTAATTTATGAGAAATAGAATTAGAAAAATTGTTTCATTATTGGTAATTTGCAATGACTATAGTGTGGAGAGCGCGTGTGCGTATTCGTGTGCGTGCGCATGAGTGTATGTGAGACAGAGAGGGAGAGAGAAAGAGAGATAAAACGACGAAAGAAGTGGCCTCCCACCGCAGTTCCGTTTTTATGGCATTTATGAACATACATCATATCTCAGGCCCCAACAAGGCGTTAAAAAGTTATTAATATTTTAAAATTAATACTAATGTTTAAGCATAATAGTTTTTCTCGACAAAGATAAAATTCAAAGATTAAAAGTAGGTGTCAATGTTCAAATTTTCTATGAATACTTTATCATATTAGAGATTTAAACCCTATGATTAGAAATCTACCTTATCGGCATCAATATTTTCTTTGTTTATTAAAAACAAAAATAAATTTTCGAAAAAATGCAAGGTACTGTATAAACGAGAAATTGTTTGAAAAAATTATAATTATGCTAACATTCGAATATTTGCACTCTCTTTATTTCAAAAATACTTTTTTTTTAATGAATCCACTCCAAACTAATTGGAATTTATTTTAATTTAGTGGATTTTTAAGCGCTAATGATAAATATAATATTACTAAAAATAGCAATAAAAAAAAATATTATTTATAAATATTTATAAGAAAATTAGTTTTTTCTAAAAATGCTATTGCATTTTAATTAGATTTAAATAAAGCTGCTCCTTGAGATTACTAATATTTCGAATGTTAAATCAAGATGCATTATGCCTATATGTACATTATGTATGCCTACCAATTGATGATATTTTAATCTATGTTGTTTAAATTATTATTGCAAAAAATAATGTTTTAAGATCTCTTTTAATTTTCTTTTTTTCAGAAATCTGTTAATATACTTAAATACGTATTATTTTTTTCAGATCCATGTGGACCATTCAGAAAATTATCTTTTAGATCAATTTTTCAATATCTAACAAAAGTGTCGCAATCGGATAATAAATAGATCTCCGCATTCGGTAGCTTATGCTAGCTGGGTCATTGCACGCACAGCTAGTACAGAGTACTGTATCTGTGCACTGTCGTTACGTATAGGACGTAGGTACAGTTTTACAACTACAGTAGAGCTAAGCTATAGTTTCTACGCTACCATGGTCAGCAACAATCAATGTTTACGAGTTGAGAGTGTAGGCGTGCGGTGTGGGGGCGCATTTGCAACTCGCAACTGCCCGTAAGATTTGCACAAGTGTACGAGTTATCAAGGCGCCGTACTTTCGGCCTGCAAGTATATAGGCGCTCAAAGAAGAGGAGAGGAAAACCCACGGAGCGTGCGTTAGCTAGTTATATAGGAGTCGACTTATGAACATGCAGGACAGTCTGTGCAGAAGCGTGTGTACGCTGTCTATATGCGCAGGGACGTAGCTGCGCGCGCGAGAGAGAAGAAGAGAGAGGGAAGGACGACAACAAGACGTCGGGATCGGGCTGCAGGAGCGAGACGGAGCGAGCTACAGGGGCCAAAGCACTGCGCGAATATATACTCGCGCATAGCGATAGAGAGGAGGTAGGCGAGCGCGCAGGCGAGAGGGAGCTATTATGGCAACAACAAGAGCCTCGGCTGGAAGACGGCGCCGCGCGTGAGTGGCAGGGAGCAGCGAGCCGCGAACCCGACTAGATGCCCCCGTGCCTGGGGCCGCGTAGTGCTCGACGGGCGCAGGACACAGTCTCGGGAGCGCACCAGCACCACTCGCGGGCCACAGGCCAACGGCGGACGCGCAGCAGTTAGCAGCGGACGGCAGCAGTATCCGCGCGCCGCACCAGCCTCTAACAGCAGCAGCAGCAGCAGCATCGGCGGCAGCGCCAGCGGCGACAGGCCCGCTGCGCCACTGGCACCAGCAGCCGCGGAGCCGTCCCCGCCGCGTCCCCGTCCGCGGCTACGACGACTACGACGATTGCCGCCACGGCTTTTACCGAGATGGTTGGACTGGCGGGCGGGGGAGGCCACCTCTACCCCTCGCCCCCGATGCAGTCTAATCCGGAGCGTGAGTAGAAACGAGCCAAGGCCGTGGGACACCCCGAGGGGTACCTTAACCCCCAATCATCTGCTACTTCGCCAAATTGCACCTGTCAGTTGTCACTCGGAATTTCCGCTGGGCTTGTTGCGTACAACCCTATACGTTTAGAGTTCTGTTTGCTCTGCTGTGTGTCATTCAAGTTTCAGCAGTAGATAAAGAAAACTTTTTATATTCACATACCAGTAGCAATCAATTATAAATACACTGACAGGTGCAGTTGTGCCTTGTGCGATGGTGGCATAGAAACAAAATGCAAGTAAACTCCTATCTTGTTTTTTTTTTTTTTATTATTTTGATTTTTATAAGTTAATTATAATGCAAATAGTCCTTAAATAAATTTTTTTCTATTTCTGAATAAATGGTATAAATAATTTAAAAACATATGTTAATTTGTTTTTAACTTTACAGTGAGGGAGATGTCAGGTATCACACCTACTGCTCCAACAAGTGCTGATGCTTGTTTGAGCATTGTTCACTCCCTCATGTGCCATCGGCAAGGAGGAGAAAGTGAAGGCTTCAGTAAACGGGCTATTGAATCTCTGGTAAAAAAGCTAAAGGTAATATTAGATCATCAATAATCTAAACAATTTGTATTACATGATTCAATAAATAGAAAAGCTAAATTTACAAATATTTTATTTCAACAGGAAAAAAGAGATGAATTAGACAGTTTGATCACTGCTATAACCACTAATGGTGCTCACCCCAGTAAGTGTGTAACAATACAAAGGACACTGGATGGTAGGCTACAAGTGGCTGGACGCAAAGGCTTTCCACATGTTATTTACGCAAGGATCTGGAGGTGGCCAGACCTTCATAAGAATGAATTGAAACATGTGAAATATTGTCAGTTTGCGTTTGATCTCAAATGTGATTCTGTGTGTGTCAACCCGTATCACTATGAACGAGTCGTCTCTCCAGGAATAGGTAATTATTGCTGCTCTAAGTGTTGCTTTTACATCTACATTTGTGCTTTTCTCAAACTTTTATACTGTTAATGTAATCAAATTCGCTTGAGCTTCTGCATCAATCGTTGGTCTTTTCAATTATAAGTATTTTTAATTTTTGAAGGTTTCTGTAACAGTTTTCTAAGCTTTAAAAATTTTCAAGTAAAAAAGATTGCACGCTCTGCTCTAAGCGATTATTTGCTCACCAAATCAATCAATTATTTAGAATGAATAATTTTCAAAATTATAAATTCTGATTGATTGATACGTCAAATAATCTTAAAGTTTTCTTGCCATGAGTGTATGTTTTCCAGTTACATTGCTCCAAAATTGAGAAGAAAAATTAAAACAAAAAACTTTAAGATTAATTAAAGAATTGTGCAAGTATTCATCACTATGTCTCTATTGTCAATTTCCGTTCAAATGTCAAAAAAAATAAAGCGTTGCTGCTGATACTTGCACCGTCTTGACGAAAAGCGCTTGAAGAGTTTATTTGATCGTTGTCGCCTTGGTGTATATGACGAGACCGGCTGGGTTTTCCCCTGCACACGCAGACCCCTTCTTTACAGATCTGTCGGGCCTGACGCTGCAGTCGGGCGTGGGCGTGGGCCCAGGCGGCCGACTCGTCAAGGACGAGTACAGTGTCGGCGGTGGCGGGAACGCCGCCGCGGCCGCAGCAGCGGTAGCCGCCGTCGGCGTCGGGGTACCTGCCGGCATGGACGTCGACGCCGAGATGAACCAGACGATACAGCATCACCCGCCCGCCCAGCCAGCCACCACCAGCAACTCGCAGCAATCGCAGCAGAGCTTCATGCCCGGCTTGCCGCAGTCAACTGCTGGTGGGTTGTTTTCCTGTTTACGTGTTTTTCTTTTTTATTTTCAGCGTCGATGGAGTACCGTTTCTTCGAAGAGTTCGGCCAACCTATCGATTTAATGGAGTCAGCAAAATATGTTGATTAGCAAAAAGGATTGTATATGATTTGAGAATGTTGATCTTGGCTGGTAGCGAAGATATGCGGGACACTGTTTACGAGTGTGGCGTAATGTTTTCTTGGATACATTGGTCCAGTAATCAACGAATCGAAAATTCCCGATTGAGTGATACGTTATGACGTAATAGAATTTCGAGAAGCCGAGATTAAAGATTTCGCGACTGGATTTTGTTGCATTAGCAAAACGTAAATCAAATGAATAATGAGTTCAAGGGATTTTTACTAACGTTAAAATACGTCTTTTGTTTAAGGATCAGCCAATTTTGCGTTTGGTGTGCGCGTCATAAACTGCACAGGCGCGCAATAAATGCACGATTGGCTACACCTCACAAAAGATAGTACTAAGCGTGTAAGAAGGCTATTTTGAATAAAAAGAAAATATTCTTTAGTCAGCCGAATGAACAAAACTATTTATTTGTCTAATAAAGACCTTAAAAAACGCCTTAATTTTTTAATGCCTTAAATTTAAAAAATATTCAAATTTGTTACTACGCTCTTCGCTTTACATTATCAAATGTTCTAATTTAATGAACTTTTTGGACTTAAATAGATGTTAAACACAATCTTCTCTTGCAGGTAATCAGCAACAGCCCCTAAATTCGAGCAGCGGCAGTGGAAGCAGTCAGATCCTGACTTCTACACAAGGTCAAGGTAGTGAAACATTTTACAGCACAACGACACCCCCGCAGGACATTAATCAGGCACCGACATCCGTCGATGCTTTAACTGCTTCACTCAGTAAGATGTTACGATTTTAACTGCACGCATCGTAGAAAATTCGTGATTTTGTATACGGCACTTTTTTTAAAACAAATTTTTAAACAGCAATTTTTTTTCTTGCATATTTTGAACATATAAAAGAAATGCTATAAGAGCATTAATAAATTATACTTGCAATGAACACGATTTATTTTAAACATTTAAAATGTGTAAATCGCGTATGAACTGCGAATTGCAAATAAGCGCCGCGATGTTTACAAATATTGTAACTTTAAAATCGTACTGATTACGCAGCCTAATTCATCAGTTATTACACACAAATTACTATTTGTGAGACCAGGCCCTGTCTCTACGAGTGTTTGAGGCAGTAGACAGCGGAACCACCCCAAACGTTTTGCTTGGGCTCGACGATCAGCAGTGCGAGAGTGACGTAAAATGCGACGAGCTAGGGGTCAGCAAGAGTGACGTCCACGTATAACAGTATATTACGTACCTGGCCCTGTATAATAAGAAATGTCTCAGATCACATGTAATTGTCAACCGAGGCGAAGCCGAGGTAGACAAACATGTGAT